>OY293417.1:16443529-16642426 GCA_958502065.1 Chrysolina americana | reverse complement strand
GTATATTTTGATTTGATTTGATTTGAACATTCTGTCGCTGGCACTCTGGATGTTCAAACGGACTCGTTTATGGATGTCGTCCATCCTCTGTCGTAGTTTGCTGACGTAGTCATCTCCCGCAGTGTCTTGTCCTGGTAGTGTCCCAAATTTCAGGTCACATGGAAGTCACAGCTCTCGGCCCATAATAACACTAGCAGGGGTTTGGCCGGTTGACTCGTGAACTGCGGAACGATAAGCCATCAGGAACAAATGGAGATACTGGTCCCCAATCCTTCTGGTGGTCAGAGGCTACCTTGGACAGGTGGCGGTTTATTGTCTTATTCATCCGCTTCACCATTCCATCTGACTGCGGATGTAGAGCTGTGGTCCTCGTCTTCCGGATGTTCAGCATCTGACACACCTCCTGGAACCGGTTTGACTCGAAATTCCTGCCTTGATCCGAATGCAGCTCTAACGGAACGCCCGAATCGACAAATCCACTCCTTCACTAAGACGTCGGCAACGGTGATGGCTTCTTGGTTGGGTAGGGCATAGGCTGCTTCGGCCCACTTGCTGAAATAACCCATCGCCACAAGGATGTACTTATTCCCGTCAATGAGATGTCAATGGTGATCATTTCAAATGGGTCTGCCCACATTGTACTGGCGCATCGGGGGCCTTAGGTCTTGTTATCGAACACCGATTTTGAACTATTGCAAATTTGTTTGCCCTATCTACGAAAGCATCAAGCATCCTGGATCCGTATTCTTGACGGTGATAGAGTAGAACGATCGATTTTCTGTTTCACACTAATTATACATAAAATATGTATGTTTGTCTCTTCTGTTTGTTCCCAAAATTTAGGGCGAACGACTCAAGAATCGAGACCCCTGTGTCATGCACTCTTCTCTTTTTCGAGAACTCATTATAATGACTATTTTTTTTTTCATTATAATGACTGTTTTTTCATTATAATGACTGTTTTTTTCATTATAATGACTTCTGTCATTGTTATGATTTTTCATCATTATATTGACTTTTTTCTCATTATAATGACTTTTCCATTATATTGGCCTTTTTTATTTTATTGGATTTTTTCTCATTATAATGACTTTTTTCTCATTCTAATGACCTTTTTCTTGACTTTATAATATTTTCTTGGTGATGCTACTTTGTTGTTGGACATAGGTAACTAGATCATCAAATCATTATTAATTACTATAAATTTGAATAATTTCTTACAAAAAATGGAAGTGGTTAACTATTATTATTGCATATAAATATTTATTGGGTCTAAAAGTTACAAAGAAGTTACGGCTTTTTAGAATATATTTCACAAACAGTGCATAAGTTTAGTAATAGTGAAGAGAAGATTGAAGAGAAATATTTTACTACATTGCCGTAAGTTTTGGATTTTATAACTGAGCAAGTTGAGAAGTACGGGCAGATAATACAAGTCATTATAATGAGAAAAAGTCAATAATAATGAAAAAAAGTCACAATATTGAGAAAAAAGCAATTATAACGAGAAAAAATTCAATATAATAAGAAAAAAGTCAATGTAATGAGAAAAAATAAATATATTGAGAAAGAAGTCTTTATAATGAATTTTCCTAAAAAAATAGTGCTTGTCACAGGATGCTTTCGTACGGAACAGCTCGCAGCTCTGGTTCCAACTATTTATATTCGCCAGTAACCAAGGCGGATCACTATTGGTATTTGATTGGGGGGTGAGCTGGACAAATGCGCCAATTGGCAGCAAAAAAAACAATACATAGGAAAAAAACTTAACCTATCTTGGCGACCGATTTAGCGCAGTGGCCAAGCGCTCGATTCACGACCTGTGGGTCGTGGGTTCGATTCTCCAATGGGGCAGATCTTTTCTCTTTATAAACTATATCTGGTTTATTGAAGAATGACTCTCCCACGTTTCATATGTTTGACGGGACTACGAATAAACATGCTGCTCCTAAGGTAGCGTATGGAGTTAGTAACAAAGCCTATCCAGAACACTTGTGTGAATGAGATTATATGTTGTGAATGTCCACTATTGAATACGGGATATTGCTTCGAGCAAGACAATCCTCATCCACCGACGAAGCCCGTGTTATTTACGCCGGTTAGATGCCGGGGCAGGACGGATTCTTGCATAACACATATGGGGAGAACCTGGGTATATGTCTCACGACGAATCCCATTAAACCAAGAATGAAATGAATTAACCTATCTTCCTAAATAAAAGAAGTGTAGAGTAAAAGATATAAATTTTTTGAATTAGCAAGTGTCCTAACTTTGGTACATCATGCTGAATAATAAATAGTTTGAATTATAACTATTGGACTCTTGAAAAATTCAGTAATCATTTCTATCTCAGACTTATCTAATAAATACACACGGTGCCCGGTATTGTGCAATTGTTCATTTATAAAAGAATGATCAGACTTCCATGGTTCCTTCGCCTTGCTAGTTGTAATTTAAAACAGTCAAAAAGAACACATTCAAGTCAAGTTTTTATTAATGGTAATTCATCTCGGTCTGTTTTCAGTAAACCACCCAATGTCCAGCTACATTATTTTGCAAGAAAAAGGGTACCTCCATTCCACAACAATTTAGCTTCATCTACTGATGCAAATAACTTGGACATTACCTTCGAAAAATTGTCCGAAGAAACACTAGAATCTTTAACAGAATTTTTTGAAGAGCTCGTCGAATCAAAAAAGGAATTGGAAAAAGGAGACATATCTTATAGTGTAAGTTATAACAGAAATAAGTACATGGTAGTTGAGTTACGAAATTGAAAGTATTATTTTAGTTTTGTGTACTTTGCAAGTAAACCAACGAAGAGAGCAGAGATTTGTCGATTGTGACAATCGATTTTTTGATCAGATTTTTTTTTTGCAAACGTTTGTATTGTAATTATAATTTGATATTTTGCAGAGTGGAGTGTTAAACGTCAATCTTGAAAAGTATGGAACATATGTTATAAACAGACAATCTCCAAATAAACAGATATGGTTGAGTTCACCTATATCAGGACCAAAACGCTACGATTATATTCCAGGAGAAGGTTGCTGGATTTATAAACATGACACACAGACTCTTCATCAGCTTCTAGAGAACGAAATATCTATCATCTTGGGAGAAACCATAGATATGTCTAAATGTGCTCATTCTAAACGATGTTAGATACTTATAGGTATATTTTAACTAAACTTCATTGAACTGATATTCTCACATAATAAAATCTAATATATTCATCAGGAATTCATTTATATGGTAAATGCTACAAAAGTCGACCACCCGATTGGATGATAGTAATATAATAAACATAGAGTGTACCCAAAGGCATAGCCTGTGCGGGTAGAGGACGGCTATTATTATTATTTGACCTCATCATGGTTATGACAAATTAGAGAAAATGAAATAGTGAGGGGACAATTTAAAACGAAAATGAGATCTTGGGGTTCCCTCAGTTACAAAAGTAACGTGTTTCAGACTGTTGGTCATCATCAGTAAGGTGTGGCCAAATATGTGCAAAATTGGTTGTTTGTCTCTCATACAAAACACCATACTGATGATAATAAGCAGGCTGAGACGCGTGTTAAGTTTCTAAAATCTCGATAATCTGCTTTATATAAGCGATCGCATAAACTTTATAAGTTAGAAGTTTTGCCGGTAGATGGCACTAATGATCTTGCTACACGCTAGTCGCCAATCAGAAGTCGTAGCACAAAAAATCTTATTGGGAACTCACCTTTATCACAAAAGAAGGCTCCTTCTTCTGTGCCTTTATCACAGAAGATTCTTCTGTGCCTTTATCTTACTGCTAAGGCTAAGAGACGAAATAGTGGGAAGTTTAAATGACAAGGCAGCTGCATTCAAAAGAAGTTGAAAATGCATAATTATTTGCCAATCAACCTCTGACTTGACTAACCTAACGAAGAGAGAATAACCATACAAAATCGTTAGCGACATAATACCTAAATACATTAAAAAATTTCAATAACATCGTCGGAGCTCTTATTTTGTGCAATTTACAGTATAGTGATGCTAACATGCTAACCCTACGGAAGCCCGGTGGGGCCATTCAGAGTTCAGACATCCCCCGAATTCAGACGTCCTCTGAATTCAGACATCCTCTGAAAGCTGAAAATCGTTTTGTGAGATTAATAATTGTCAAAGCAAATTGTGCAAGATTTTGAGAATGTATTTATTTTTTTATCTTGTACCATTATATTATCTATATACAATTCTTGTACTTTTGAGAGAGAACTGGGAAATTACAAACAGGTATGTATACAGTGCAGCTGGAGAAGTTTGTGACAAACGGTATTTTTTTTAAAGCTTTGAAATTGAAATTTTAAATTCATTCCTATCTTCAAATGAAATAAAGCCAGTTGTTACATCAAACCATGTTTTGTTATTTACAGGTGAAGTAATGGGAGACTTTATATTATATATACCGGGTGGCTACGGAAGTATTGCCTACGGAATATCTCAGTTATTGTATGAAGTAGGTTTGTGAAATTTGGAGCGTCGATATAATGACATAAGAGCTACAATTTGAGCATATTGACATGTCGAAGTTAACTTCCGGTCTGACCGGAAGTAACATCAACTTTCTTATTTTAAATGGAAACCCTATTTTTTTTCTTTTCGCTTTATTCAGCATTCAATTCCCTTTCTAATGACATATCACAAGTTGGTATCTAACCAGAAACTAGATCAGAAAAAAATTATTATTGAAATTCACCGAGTAGGCCGTGGAAGCAAAATGAAAGCCAAAAATTGAAAAGTTGGCTATGGAAACCATACGTCACTTGATAACAGTTGCTCTTGCTCTATTATCGCCATACGCAAAAATAACATTAAAAATAATGTGGAATGATAAATTATATCCTGTAGGTTCTAGGTTAAATAGGAACATAAACGTACTTGGTCTGTGCCATCGTCCATAGATATTCTAATATCTACCTATGGACGATGTTTGTGCTATTCAGAATAATCATTCCATTGCAATAATCATTCGAACCAAAATATTAACAAGTAGGCTGATTAAGATGTATTTTGGAATGAAACAAAAAAGAAACGAGAGCTCTCACGAACGCTGCTATCCATATTATTTTGACGTTCGAAGTAGTGTTTTTGATTCTGCCATTTTAAAAGGGTTTGGAAATCGAAATCAGTTAGTGGAATATTCAAAAAATGCCCCGTTATTCACGAACCGAACAAATTGACATGCTTCTCATTTATGGTGAATGTTTAAAAAATTCTTATGCCGCTGAACGATTGTATTTAGAGCGATATCCAGGGAGGCAGCAACCGTCAAGAAGGTATTTCCAGTGGGTTGAAGAAAAATTAAGAACTGATCCTGATGTTCACGAAGACCAAGAAGCATTTGTTATTAATGAGAAAACTGAAATTAATGTATTAGCTTTAGTACAATATGATAGCACAATTTCCTCAAGGCAGATTGGCGCCGAATTAGCTATAAGTAAGGACTCTGCTAGGAAAATTTTGAAAAAACATCGACTTAAATCCTTCAAGTATCAGTTGCATCAACATTTGTATGAAAATGACGGTGAAAGGCGCCTGGAATATTGTAATTGGTTTCTTCGACAAAATGCTGAGAATCACCTATTTAACTATTATATCTTGTTTACGGACGAGTCAAGATTTACCAACAATGGATTATTTAACAGGAATAATACAAGGTAGGTACTGTACTTTATTTGGATTATTGTCGATAGTCGAAAAGTAAAGTGCTAAAAGTGTGAACGGTCTTTTGTTTCAGGTACTGGGCGATAGAAAACGAGCACCGGTTTCGACAAGGTGGCTTCCAGGAGAGATTTGGTGTGAATGTTTGGGCAGGAATAGTTGGAACTTATATTGTTGACCCCATTCTTTTTCAAGGCCAACTAACCGGAGAGAGATACTTTAATTTTTTAACGAATGAAATTTCGGAATTCATTAACAACCTACCAGCGGAAATAACTGAGAGAATGTACTTCCAGCAAGATGGCGCCCCTCCGCATAATGGTCCAGTCAGGTGGCCACCAAGGTCACCTGATCTTACTCCGTGCGACTTTTTTTTATGTGGGCATCTTAAAAATAGGGTGTATTCCACACAGCCTACAACTCTACAAGAGCTAGAAGTAAAAATTCGTAGAGCTTTCCAAGATATCACGCCCCAAATGTTGAGAAACGTTTTACATGAAAATATCACCAGAGTCAATAAATGTATTGACGCTGAGGGAATGCATTTCGAACATTTGTTTTGAATTTATTTTATCTTTAATCCTATCAATTTGAATTTTTTTTTTCGATAAATCTGTTTTTTTATTTGAATAATTGGATTTTTTGGTATTTCATTTCAAAAAATTACTTTCTATTATATCATTAGAAAGGAATGGTTATGCTGAATAGTACAGGCAAGAAAAAGTTGTATGTTCCTATTTAAGTTATGGACCTACAGAGTATTGTTTTTTTCCCAATATTTCCAATATTTTTTTTGGCGGCTTTTTATAACGCCGACAAATGAAAATAAAATATCACAGTAGTAGCAACTGTTATCAAGTGACGTATGGTTTCCATAGCCAACTTTTCAATTTTTGGCTTTCATTTTTCTTCCACGGCCTACTCGGTGAAATTCAATAATAATTTTTTTCTGATCTAGTTTCTGGTTAGATACCAACTTGTGATATGTCATTAGAAAGGGAATTGAATGCTGAATAAAGCGAAAAGAAAAAAAAATAGGGTTTCCATTTAAAATAAGAAAGTTGATGTTACTTCCGGTCAGACCGGAAGTTAACTTCGACATGTCAATATGCTCAAATTGTAGCTCTTATGTCATTATATCGACGCTCCAAATTTCACAAACCTACTTCATACAATAACTGAGATATTCCGTAGGCAATACTTCCGTAGCCACCCGGTATATTAATATCCACATTCATTTCTACATGCACAGTATCACCAGTGCCTAATCGTAATGAATTGATAATTCATTATTTTAAATCAGGGGTATACCTATGGGGAAATTTGTGAATTTTTGACAACATGCCGCTTTAAGTTTGAGGCAGCTGAAACGAATTTTGAGATTGAAGAGAAAAAACATTCAGGAATCTCCACTAGAACAAATTTTGTTTGCCATATTGACTGAACTTTCTTCAAGTGGAAAATGTCTTGGGTTCAAGACAATGTGAGATAGCAGTTTTTCTGAGGGGAAGGTTAAACCTATCATTTAAAAAAGTAATAGATTAATTTATGTCTTTGGCAAAATATTGTGAAGGCCCTTCAGAATGAAACAGCTATCACCAATTCAAATATATATAAAATTAAAATAATCAACGAGTGGGTGATAAAATTTTTTGTAATAAGTCAATGATTTCACCCAAATAAAACATTAAATAAACTTCAACATAAAATAATGAATTCAAATAAACAGAACTTAAAAACTAAAACTACATAAGTCTGAATTTGGCATTGTTTTCACATATTCACAATAAGTGAGATTGTATGGTCATTTGTCTTTCATTGAATCTTTCAACAAGTATAGAAGAACTTGCACTTCTGGTCTCTTTTCTGGTATATATGATAAACACTGAGAAATTAGATCTTGCAAAAATGCAGGAATAGCCAGGACAGTATTTGGCATTTCAAAATTCAACATTTTACTTCATAATAGTTCTTCATCACCAATTTCATCATCATCTAAGCCCCATACATCTGATTCTGTGAACAATTCAAAGTACAGGCTAATGACCAAACATCGCATTTAGCTGTTGGAATTTCTTTATATAAAAACATTTCTGGGGGCATGTACATGGAGGTGCCTTTAATTCCTGATCCGATAGTTTTTGATAAATTACTTAATTTATCTAATTTGCTCAATCCCAGATCACAAATTTTAGCATTTAAAGATGGATAGGATACCAGAATATTCAGTGGCTTTATATCCCTGTGAATTATTGGTTCGAGTTGTTTATGTAAATAATTAACCGCTTGGCATATTTGAAGTGCTAGTTTTACTTTTTTTGCATCATCGAGCTGATAATCATTCTTTACAGTGCTGTCAAAAATTATGTTATGCAAACTATCCCCTCGCACAAGTTCCATTACAATATGAATATTGCTTTTTTCAAAGCAAACACCCATGATCTGGACTATATTGGGGTGTCTTAAGCGAGTATGTATATGAATTTCTCTCAAAGCACTACTTGTTTTCAAAGTTTTTTATCCAATATAAATTGTTTTTATTGCAACATCTGTACCGAGCCATTCTCCTTCTCTTACTTTCCCTTGATTACCACAACCTAAAACTTTTTTTGAAAAAAATAAATTTTCTTTGCAAATGGCAGGCAATTAATTCTAAGGGATTTTGTTCAACTTTTTGTTGACGTCTCCATTGTCTTGAACCCAAGACATTTTCCACTTGAAGAAAGTTCAGTCAATTTGTTCTAGTGGAGATTCCTGAATGATTTTTCGCTTCAATCTCAAACTTCCCAAAATTTGTTTCAGCTGCCTCAAACTTAAAGCGGCTGCATGGCATGTTGTCAAAAATTCACAAATTTCCCCATAGGTATACCCCTGATTAAAATAATGATTCATTACGATTAGGCACTGGTGATGCTGTGCATGTAGAAATGAATGTGGATATTAATAATATGGGGAATAAGCATAATATAAAGTCTCCCATTACTTCACCTGAAAATAACAAAACATGGTTTGATGTAACTAACTGGCTTTATTTCATTTGAAGTTAGGAATGAATTTAAAATTTCAATTTCAAAGCTTTAAAAAAAATACCGTTTGTCACAAACTTCTCCAGCTGCACTGTATACATACCTGTTTGTAATTTCCCAGTTCTCTCTCAAAAGTACAAGAATTGTATATAGATAATATAATGGTACAAGATAAAAAAATAAATACATTCTCAAAATCTTGCACAATTTGCTTTGACAATTATTAACCTCACAAAACGATTTTCAGCTTTCAGAGGATGTCTGAATTCAGAGGACGACTGAATTCGGGGGATGTCTGAACTCTGAAATCTGAATGGCCCGACCGGGCTTCCGTATAACCCTGACCTGACTCAACGACTGCACAATACAAATAGTTGTAGTTTGTAGTCGTTGGAACTGCAGGTCCTGCTCAACGAGTTCTTATGAATAGAGGGAGAAGTAAACAATAAGAAACCAAAGTGGCCCTTAAACAATGCAAATTTATGCAAAGTTCTTCAGATTTTTCCTACGTAAATAACGCAGACCATTGGCTGACACAAAAATTATGCTAATTATTCCTACACAAATAAAGGCTAGTTCATACCCTCGCAAATATTCGCAGGTTTTGTGCGATTCGCATATCGCAAGAAAATCGCCGCATGAACGTTCATACCCATGCGGCGAAAAAATTGTGGTAAATGATGAATCATAACATGTAATTTTTCGAAATTTGTGGTTAGGAATTGTTTGTTTTTTTCCTATTTCCAGAATATCAGTTGAACATGGGAGGGAAGAAGTGCAATGTTTCCCAAATAACAATAACTACATGTTTCGAATATAATTCGTATACGGAGTATTTTCCAATTCGGCATGCAAATATCACCGATATCATATATTATATATTGTTTAACATTACGTTGTAATATTTAAAAGAGGCACAAAGGCATATGGACGCAACGTGTATCTGTAACATCAAGCATATCTCTGAATAACATCACCAAGTCACAATGTGATATAACAATTATGTTTAAGTTATGTTTTTATGTTTACTGGGGTTATCTCCAGAAGCCAAGTATCTTCAACGACAACAATGCAGTTACAGTACAAATCAAGGATCTGTGTCGGGGGATTCAGCAGATTGTGTTTAATACGTGTCCCCCGCCGCTTCAACAGTAATGCCCAGCAAGATGCTCAGGAGTTCTTAAGATACATACTATGGATGTGTTCCGTTAAGGCTGAAACACAATTGAAGTTTTATGTTTTTAGATTTAATTGTCATAATTTTTGATCTTTTTTTCAACGTGAAACCATCATAGCCATAATTATTCTGATCACGCCTCATAAACCATCTTGTTGGTGAAATTCAAGCTTTATTTTTCAATACTGTTTTGCATCTTGTTTTACTTTAAAAATTGATATCCAAAATCCAAAAACTTAAAACTTATAACATAAAACTTCCATTGTGTCTACGGCTTTAATAAACATGTTACTAAAAGTGGTTAATTGAAAATAACTCTGGTTTCGTGACAGCTATATACACTCTGGTTAGTGCGTAATACGGGACACTTCCATTTGGGTATTTACTGCCATTTGTCATTATTATTTGATATTGTTGTGTTATTTTCTCTGCGAATTTTGTTCTTTGAGAATCTTCAATCTTTTGTGTTTTACAATTATATTATTCAATACTTATAATAATGCATGAAGCAGCTGCTAATTTTTTCTTGATGATATATTCTTTCTGAAAGTTCCAGCAGTGATGATAATTTTGTTGTTCGGGGTCTTTTAGGTATATAAGGCATCTTATGATTTGTACGTAGTAAATTTTCATTCAAATACCTCCACAAGTTCATCCAATACGAAATTTGAAATATATTCTAAAAACATACGACAGATCGCATTAACCGCTCACCTACGTGCAAACCCCGGTCGTTTTGGTACTACCAAAAGTCACCAGAATTTCAGGAATCATGTCCCGTAACTCGCCAATCTTTCAGGAATATTTTATATACGGGACACAAAATGTGCAACCATAACGACCAAGTTTATTAACGGAACATATCCTATATAGGTAGTCTCCCAGGCGGCACATTGACGTCAATTTGACGACAATTTTTTGTCATCTGTAACGTGTACTGCGACTTTGAAGATGACGTGAGGGTAATGTTAAAATGACGGGTAAATATGGATGTGTTCCGTTAATAAACATGTAACCAAAAGTGGTTAACTGAAAATAATTCTGGTTTCGTGACAGCTACACTCTGGTTAGTGTGTAATACGGAACACTTCCATTTGGGTATTTACTGTCATTTGTCATTATTATTTGTTATTGTCGTGTTATTTTCTCTGCGAATTTTGTTGTTTGAGAATCTTCAATCTTTTGTGTTTTACAATTATATTATTCAATACTTATAATAATGCATGAAGCAGCTGCTCATTTTTTCATGATGATATTCTTTCTGAAAGTTCCAGCAGTGATGATAATTTTGTTGTTCGGGGTCCTTTAGGTATATAAGGCATCTCATGATTTGTACGTAGTAAATTTCCATTCGAATACCTCCACAAGTTCATCCAATACTAAATTTGAAATTTGAAATATATTCTAATGACATACGACAGATCGCATTAACCGCTCACCTACGTGCAAACCCCGGTCGTTTTGGTGCTACTAAAAGTCACCAGAATTTCAGGAATCATGTCCCGTAATTCGCTAATCTTTCAGGAATATTTTATATACGGGACACAAAATGTGCAACCATAACGACCAAGTTTATTAACGGAACATATCCTATATAGGTAGTCTCCCAGGCGGCACATTGACGTCAATTTGACGACAATTTTTTGTCATCTGTAACGTGTACTGCGACTTTGAAGATGACGTGAGGGTAATGTTAAAATGACGGGTAAATATGGATGTGTTCCGTTAATAAACATGTAACCAAAAGTGGTTAACTGAAAATAATTCTGGTTTCGTGACAGCTACACTCTGGTTAGTGTGTAATACGGAACACTTCCATTTGGGTATTTACTGTCATTTGTCATTATTATTTGTTATTGTCGTGTTATTTTCTCTGCGAATTTTGTTGTTTGAGAATCTTCAATCTTTTGTGTTTTACAATTATATTATTCAATACTTATAATAATGCATGAAGCAGCTGCTCATTTTTTCATGATGATATTCTTTCTGAAAGTTCCAGCAGTGATGATAATTTTGTTGTTCGGGGTCCTTTAGGTATATAAGGCATCTCATGATTTGTACGTAGTAAATTTCCATTCGAATACCTCCACAAGTTCATCCAATACTAAATTTGAAATTTGAAATATATTCTAATGACATACGACAGATCGCATTAACCGCTCACCTACGTGCAAACCCCGGTCGTTTTGGTGCTACTAAAAGTCACCAGAATTTCAGGAATCATGTCCCGTAATTCGCTAATCTTTCAGGAATATTTTATATACGGGACACAAAATGTGCAACCATAACGACCAAGTTTATTAACGGAACATATCCTATGTCACAGTCCAAAGACGTCATTTGTAACGTCTTTGTGCCGTCATTTGTAACGTCATTGCGTCGTCGTTTGTAACGTCATGTGACGTACTTATCACATTCTAGTGACGTCGTCAGATGACGTAATTTTAACGTCACTTTTTTTAGCATTCATTGAATGAAATACCTGGAAATATATTAATAATATATATTACATCAATAATAATATGTATTTTGGCATGGCATCACACGTTAAAAGGTAAGGGCTGCGTCTTTCCTAGCTCGGAAAAGTCTTTCGAAGACTTTCGAGGGTTGCACTCTTAAAGGTGTGTATCTATAATTGGCGGAAATAACAATGTTTTATTTTAATATTATATATTATTGAGGAAAAATTGATTAGGTAATCCAATCTGCCGCTTCAACCTATCCAATAATATATTCGTCGGCAAATCTCCAATAGAAAATATACTGCCCTCTACGACCGTTGAATTAAATCTTTCAGAATAAACCCGTTGTAGTTGAAGAGGAAGATTGGATCACATAATCCATCATCATAGTCATCATTAGTTCTAATCGACAGTTAGATGTTATGTCTCTGTCTCTCCCATGAAATCAACCATGACGTGTGATTTCACTTATTCGCTGAGAAGTAAATTAATCCAGATTAAGTACATCTACTACGGTGCATATGGGTGTAAAGGTATGAATACTATCGGTATTGCCAAGACATAACATGAATCACAAAAATTATTTATAAGGGATTCCTTTTGTAACCAGAGAGAGGTGTTTCATTTTCATTGTTTTAGAGATATTTTTTGTCAACATAACCTCTAAATTAACCCGTCCCTGATGGTGATGAATAAATGTCGTATTTGAGACGTCAGTTGGAGCTCTTAGAACATTATGACCTTCGAAATACGTCAAAATGACAACGTCAGAAATTCGTCAGGTGACGTCGTTGACCAAAAAATGACTGACAAACGACGTCAAAATGACGGCAGGGTGCCGCCTGGGCTGCATTAAGCTTTCATTAGATTATATTGCAGAAGCGAGATTTGATTTCAACAAAAATATTTGAAAATGCTTCAGAATCGTGGTCTAGATACTTTTGGGTGTTACGAATTCCGTGGATAATTTTGTTCCTCAACTCAAATCTACTTTGAAATGTACATGTGCTCACTGTTAAGTCACCGCAAAATATAGGTCAAATATAATACTTTTCTAGTTTTGATTTTTCAAAATATGACATTAATGTAGAATGGGAGAATAATATGTAAATTCTATAATACGACTCAGTCACAGCCAGAGCATTTCTTGCAGAATGCAATGGTCTCAAACCTGAAGACACCCTCTTCAGTTGTGTCCTCTCTGTGGACAACAGTTCGTCACCCGAAAGTAAATAAAATATTTATTGGAATCCCCATCTCCCTCTAATAATCTTGCTGAACTTTTATAGCATGGAAGAGTTATTTGACAAATACTACAAATCTTTCATAATTGATTGTGAAATCTTATAAATGCAAATGAAACCTTTTGGCAATCAAAATGAAAGATTCAACAACCAAAAAGATATCTTTCAAGTTACTTGAATCAATATGACGAAAGCATGGAATAATTTAATATGAATTCTTTTGTTCCGTGGTTTGCGCGAATTCGCAAAAAGTTAGAATAGTTGAACTTTCTTGCGGCAAGTCTGGCAGCCATTTTATTCGCAGAAAAATCGCGAAATTCGCAGTGGTATGATTTCGCCTTAACGCAACCAATTTGTTTTCCAACAGTGGCGGTTCGTGGAGGTTCTGTTACCGTAGTTGCGTAGTTCGCAGGATGGGGAGAAATATTGGGCATGAGTGATTCGCCGATAAACATCTAGGCGGGAAACACGAAGGTAATGTAAAAACTCTACGGTTTGTTATCAGATTAGCAATTAGCAGCAGTAGTGCAGTGAATTTTGTGAACAGTGGTTATTGCCTATCATTCCTTTTCAAGTAATCGCCACTGGTGGTGTCATGAGCATACTTTGTGACCATGAGCTAGAGGGCTGATGTTCCCTAGTTGCGTAGGAACACTGTCAATTGTTTGCGATATTATTGAGCCAAACAAAGCTTTCCCTTATAGATGGGAATGCTTTATCTAGTATATATGAAATTGGTGGTCCTACTCTATAACCGTTCCGATTGTTGCATGCAGATCGCCTATATGAAGTCTGGTCGATTCGAATTCTTGCGAGTTCAGTCCCGATATAGTGTAGTGTAAACAGAACATCCTATGGGTGCATCCACATGAGTACGTGATCACGGATCCGTTGTAACCACGTGACTACTACCAACCAATCAGAGTTCTGGATGGTTTTACGTACGTCCGTGAAGATCATCACGGAGAAAAGTTAATTTCAACTTCAGTACGTGTTTTTTGTCCGTTTGTTTACATTTTTTGAATTGATTTTGGCGGTTTTATTTTTGGGGTTTGAAACTTTTTTAGTTTGTGTTTTATGATGTCGGTTGAACAAACGCTGTTCAAATGTGGATATTGTGGCTTTCTAATAAATAGCCACTGCGAAAATTATCTGGACCACAATTGACAATTTGACAGTATTGACAGTCACGGATACGTAACAACGGATGCTCTATTTGGATGGCATAAAATTCACTTATACGTTTAACGGATACGGATGTCCGTGATCACGTACTCATGTGGATCCAGTCTATCTTCATAACTGTATATTGTTGTATATGGTATTATATGGAGTCATCATCGCATTCCGATGCTCCAGCTAGATGGTTTCATGTGTACGTGAGAAGAAAATACAAGAGCCTTCGAGAAGAACTCGCCATTGATTTAAATAGAGTTTTTACGTATATATATATTTTCAACTAATATACTGTATATCAAAATTTTATGTAATTATAGTTACATAGTATAGTAACTTTTATCGCTTACGGAACAAATCCGAGTACTATTATCGATCGACGTAAATATCATGATATATAAAATTAATGGGAAATTGGTCTGAGAAAGTTCAAATTATTAGAGAGATATTGATGCAGTTCACAGTAAAGTCAAAATGTAATAAAGTTGTTTTTATTTTGACATATACGCACGCGCAATGTGAATCTGGAATAATGAAATATGTATTAAAATAAGGCCTGATTAGCGGACGGTTAAGACACAGAATAATACTAAAGAACGAAAGTTAGAATACTTTAGTATTATTCTGTGGTTACTAGGTCAGAATTAAAATTCCTTTATTTTCACTACTGGCAAGATCGCGAATACGATATTACTATCATACCTGATAGTTATATGATATTTTCAATACAAATCGATATCGCAGCCCCTTTGGCCATTCCTAGCCATTCTATCATCACAATAATTTTGTATCTTCCGAAATGAATTATGTAGAAAGAAAAATCTGTGAAATGTAAATAAGGAACGAACAGGAAAAACTGCAATATCTGTTTCAATCGCAGAATAGTGCCAGTTACTATTAAAATAAAGTTGCCTTCATAGACAAATTAAAAATTAATTATTAAATTATTTTTCGTTTCTCTATGGTTGCCTTCATCTGGCGCCATTGCAATATATCTCTTTATTAACGATTATCCTTAGTCTTGACGGAAATAAACAGAATCAAGTCAAAAATTAACTTCATTCACTTGACTTCAGTTAAGCGCCTAAATTTAATTTCCTCAACACCAAATCGATGAAAATTGACCTAATGCCTTATGAATGGCTTATTTCAAATATTTTCATAAAAATCTACTTCCTTAACCTTACTGTTTTGAATCTATCACATTCTATTACATTTTTCAATTAATATTTAGTACAAACTTGCAACTGGCAATGTTAAAATCGCAAGAATTCCTATCCACAACACTTCCCAAAAGGCAATCCGCACGGACCAATCAAAACTCTATTTTAGTTGCGCCTGCGTGGTGTGCAATGTAATTTCAGGTTACGTTGAGGATTAACTTGGATTTCAAGGTCCAGTTTGGTTAGATTAGATCATGTTTCCTTCTTTAGGGCCAGTTTTCAATTTACTTTAACTTCGAGCTAAATTTAACTCATGGTTAGAATGTGAGTCGATTCTTTGATTTAGCAAGTGTCATATTTTTCATTCTAACCACGAGCCAAATTTAACCGAAAGTCAAAGTACGCTAACATGACATTGATAAACTGGCCCTTAGGGCCAATTGCACCAACTCCGCTTAGTGCTTCAAGTGACGCTCTGATTTATGAACCCGATAGAATGTGTTCAATGATATGTGAAATATATCAGTGATTCCACATTCTGCCGGATTCATAAATTTAGGCGTCACTTAAAGCACTAAGCGGAATTGGTGCAATCGGCCCTTAATGGCTTGAAAATAAAAAAAAAGGGAACATGATCTATCCTAAGCAAACTAACCTTGCTATCCAAGTTGAATACTTGGGACTACTATACCGCCTTAGCATCGATTCAAATATACCGCCTAGGCCAGGATAGTTCTGATTGGTTCATGCGGATTGCCTATTGGGAAGTGTTGTGGAAAGGAATTCGTGCGTTAAAATCCCAACACCACTCATGTACTGTAAAGGCTATTTCACATAATGATAGTAGTAGTTTGCAGTGGCAGCCCCTTTTGACGCTGTTTAATGAATCAAACTTTCGGTAGCATGACCTTGAATTTTCAGCGTCGTCAAAGCATGTTTCCCATAGGTTATTTCAAAAGTAGAGGGGGGTAACGCCACTGCTACTGGCATTATGTGGAATAGCCTTAATGTGACAGTGAAATTACGTTATGAAAGTTAGGTTAGTATTTTTCTGGTGAGTGAAAGAAAAGGATAAAAATATATGCTCACAAAGTGGGGCTTATTTGCTTGATAGAAGATCCAGCATTTTCATTGCAATATGTTGCTTTCGAGAGGTATTGCTACTATCAAAGCCTTGCAGAAATTAGGCAAGAGTCAGATACAAATAAACAGTATCAGAAACAGTCACAGGTAAGTTATGCAATCTTATAGACCTGATCTAATAATTCCATTTTTTTTTCGGTATCAAGTTGGAATTATAGAGTTGGACCACCTCCCCCGCCAAAAAAAATTGTATTGATTGCCGAATTAACCCAAGGATTTGCATGGTGGTGGGTCTTGTGGCATTTATGGACTGAACCAGACCACGTACTTGTAAGGATATTATCATATACAAATGTTGGCAAAAGTAGTGTCTTTGTTCTTTTTCACTAATTATGAACTATAATACTTAATCATTTAATCATTGATTTTTAGTGATTTATGAAATCGTACCTGTAAAGGTAAGGGCTATGTCTTTCATAGCTCACGTAAGTCTTGAAGACTTCAGAGGGTTGCTTGTAAAGGTGCAGCAAGTATTCCACAGTGGCATTAACATTTAAGCGTCTTAGATGTTACTGTGAGTTCATGATTATCATAAAATATCGGACCATAGTCTAATAAACCTTGCATACTCTTCTCTCGTGTAGAAAGCCCCTAAATTATCAACTGAACTTGTAAGAAACGGTGCACAAGAGAAGCATAAGCATTTGTTTTTTCTATAAAATACTAAAAATAACCATTTGAAAAAGCAGATGATGGATAATTGTTCTTCAACACCTTTTTTTTACATGTTCAGTTGATAATTTCTACACGAGAGAATGGTGTGCAATTCATTTTCTCTGGGTTTATTAAGGAGTCCAAATTGTCAGAAAAACCAGTTTGCATACATTAAAAAAATCGCTCAATAATGTCAAATTAGGGCATTGACAACTTTAATAACCATAACTTGAATTATTGTTTCAAAAAACATTGCAAACAATTAGATAAATACTAGAAATAATAGTATAAAATTATTGGTGTGAAGCTATCCATATCCACATCTATTCTACTCTGAGGTTAGAGAAAACGATTAGATTTTTTTTTTCATTATTGTAACATATTACATTTTGTTCCCCATTCAAAATGTGTTGATTGGGATAAAAACAACATATTGCATCCCATTCATACACTTCTACAAACATATATCAGGAAGGGTTAAGGAGGATTGATTTTCAATAAAAATACTTCCCCAAATTGAAAAGTGCTGTTTTCTAAGATTGTATTGTGTTATTTGAGAAGAAAATACACTAAATGGCACCCCTTCTCTAGTTTTCCAGTCCTTCGGGAGTGTCGAAGGGGGATGATTTTGAATAAAATATTCAATAACTGTCCCAAATAAAAGTGTACTGTGTTCTGCATTTGTAAGTTGTTATTTGATGTATTGTTTTCTCGTAGTGGTGGAAAGGGGAATGAATTACATAATCCATAATCTTTCGCCCACCACTTTGGTAGAATTCAACTCAAACAAATCCTAAACATGTGAGTTATTTGAGGGAGAAACTGTATCATGGAAACTATCCATTTTGCTTGTTGATACCATCATCAACAGCTACCCTTTTGTAGGAAACTCATGTTGGATCCATTGCCCAGTGTACTTCTCAAATAATAAGCTTCTGTTTCATTGTAAAAACTACTTTTCCGTCAGCTGCTCATGATCTGTGAAGCACAGATCCGACCTGATGTGGAATACTGTTTCCATATATGAAGTACAGCTCCTACTCATCCTACACTTGAACTTTTAGATTCTGACCAAAAACTAGTAATTCTTCTCGATAGTGATGCTTCGCTCACTAACTTACTTCTTTTCTGAAACACCGAAGAAAAGTAGGTGATCGGAGTCTAGTTTACTTCATTTTTATAGATATTTTCTTGGCATATGCTCTTCTGAGATATCAGTAGTTGCACCGTTGGTACGTTCACCTAGATTGACCTGTCGAGTTTAATCTTCACTGCGAAGCTTCGGAATTTTTTGCCTAAGAGGTGTTCCCAGAGACATTAAGCATTCAGAAATTCACTAATGTATCATTTCATATCAGGTAGCCGAGTGGTTAGATAGATAATAGATAATATATTTATTTCAGCAGGTTAAGATCAATGCTATTCAATCATTCTGGCTTGCCGGTCGTGGGTTCAACTTCGGTAAAATTTTTTGATGGCCATGAAAAAGTGCTAGGAATCGCACGATAAAAGGTTAGAACTCGGTAATCCTTGGCTGGCACAAGTTTCGACTTCTGAGGGCTGTTGTTCGTAGGGGGACAAAAGTTGGTTAACGAAGGAAAAAAAAACAATTCTTATATAACGAATGAGCCACTAAAAATCAATGTCGCTCCACCACAGACGTACAATAACAAATACTGAAAACTGTCTTTTGTTCTTTTCCATGCTTAGTTCTACCTCTGGATGCACTAGTTTGATCTCCTGATTTGGAAGATAGTATTGTTGTGTACACGTAACTTGGTCACATGCTCATTCAAATATATTTGGAAGGCGAAAATTCATTTATTTTTATTTTTGCAGGGTGAATTCGAGTATCCTGATGCCTCCAAATGGACAGATGAGGAATTAGGTATACCAGCTTGTTGAATTGTTCAATGTGTAAAGTAGTGGATAAAATAATATTAAATTGATATACTTTAATTGTCTTAATTACTTCAAAATCATGAATTTTCTAATAATACTACGTGTTATCGCTTAATATAAAAAATGCAATGCAATGCCTTAAGACTAAATATCGAGATCTACTCTTTGAACTCCGTAGGCTTTACCCAAGCCATTCTGTTAAAATGGTGGTTCTGATGATAGGGGTCCTTGGTGGAATAATGGAAACACTGCTACCAAGCTTAAAAATCCATAATATGGCAGAAGTTTTAGCCGGACAAATACAGAAGGCCGTGATTCTTGATTCACTCCGCCTACTCATGGCACATGATTCGCGATCTTGGACCCAGTAATCATTTACCCCACGGAGGTGGGGAGTGGTTACTGGGGTTATATGACACAGCAGCGCGCTCTTCGGTTGTGTCGGGGATCCGGAGACAAGGCCTGCCTGGGATATTCCTGATGAAAAAAAATTGTAATAAAATAACCGTCAGCCACTATTGTTCTTCCACTTAACCTTATGTTACCTTAACCGTTTTTTACATCTTATCAGTGTTTTTGGAGGGCCATATATTGAGAGATAAACTTGTAAAAATTTTGGAAACAAAAGTGTCAACAGTGATAGTGAATTTGGGTAGATACAAAATCACAATGAATTTCCTTGCGGTTCTTTTATGAAAGAACTCCCAAGTACTAGTGATAGCAGTAGTAGTATTTATGAGGAGACTGATGTTACTACAGCAAAGAAAAAGTTGTCTCCCATGGGCCCTTTTTGCTTTCCCTGCTCTTCTCATGCATGATCCCAGCAAACACACTTGTTACATTAATGTAAATATGACATATCAACACAACATATTTATGTATAATACTTACGTAAATATTCGATTACATTTCTAAGATACTTAAATCGCATATTCACGTAAAAATTGTACGTAAATATTTCATAACTAGTACGTAAAATCTTACAATCAACATAGTATCTTCTGATCATCACTGATGGTGTGCAGGAACATTGCAGGAAAAACATGGGGATGTAACCCATCAGTACTGCGATGGATGTACACCATGATAGTGAGACCTATGATCACCTACGGGGCAGTAGCATGGCAAGGCAGAACCGAACTCGCCACAACAAAGAAGATCTTGGAAAAAGTGCAAAGACTAGCATGTCTTTGTATAACAGGAGCAATGAGGTCGACTCCAACAGCAGCAATAGAGGTCATTCTGGACCTCACTCCTCTCCACATAATGGTGAAGAGAACTGCTTGGGAGGCAAACCTCAGGTTGGCTAAAGTCGGACTCATAGGGACAGCACACGGCGCGAGGGGCTTAACCCCTACCAACTGTGCACACCTTGCCGACCTCCCAACTGACGAAATTACCAAGAAATTTAGTTTCGAGAAACTTTTTCGAACGGAACTAAACACCAAGCGAGAATGGAACATAGAATCGATTCGAGCACTGGGGAAGAATACCTTAACATGGTATACGGACGGGTCCAAAACTCCCGAAGGAACTGGAGCAGGGGTCTTTGGGCCTCGCACCAAATACTCTGAACCCATGGGCCAGTTCCCCAGCATTTTCCAAGCGGAAATTCACGCCATAGAAAGGTGCATTCAGTTCAACCTCAATAGGAAATACCGGAACCAGGAAATCGTGATCCTCTCCGATAGTCAAGCAGCCATCAAAGCGTTGAGCTCCTGCAACATCAACTCGAAGATGGTTTGGGAATGCCTAGACAAACTTAATGATCTGGGCAGGAACAATAAGGTGACCCTCCTCTGGGTGCCAGGGCACGCCGGAGTAGAGGGCAACGAACAAGCAGATACCCTGGCACGGAAAGGCGCAGCAACGCCACTGATCGGGCCAGAACCATTCTGCGGACTTGGAAAATATTACTTCCGAGAAGAACTCAATAAAGCTGAAGAAGCAATGAGAGCAACATACTGGCTAAGACTTCCAGGGCTGAGGCAGGCCAAAGATCTCCTCGGAAATTTCAACCGAGCAAGATCAAAGACACTGATTAACCTCAGCAAAATTAGTCTAAAGACAATCACGGGATTTCTAACGGGGCATTGCAGACTCAAAGAACACCTGAGGAAGCTAGGCTTAGAGGAGGACAGCACCTGCAGATTATGTGGGGAACACCCAGAAACACCCCACCATATATTGATGGAGTGTTACGCTGTACATCGCAAAAGATTGAATATACTGGGATCACACCAGCTGACCGTGGGAGAAATACCACGAGCAGACCCCCTCAAAATCCTAAAATTCCTGAAGGAATTGGGACTTGAAGGGCTGCTGTAAACAAGAACATCTTGTGACAGCAGAAGAAGATGGGGCACAATAGATCTAATCAGGTCGCAGCGCATCAATCACCATCCATACTCACCAATACCAATACCAATAATAGTATCTTCTGTTTAACTTAACAGCTACGTCAAACTGGTACTTCAATTGGGAATTTAACATAAGGAGTACTCCCACTTGGCCAAATGCGCCTTCATCAAAACAAAGGCCAAGAAAACTGAGAGAGAGTACTTCCTCTGGTGTCGAGTTTTGAATCTTTTTATAATCAAGTAGGTACATCGTATATATTTTTTGCGTCAAAATTCTCAAGATGTAACGTAATATTTATTTCTTCGAATAATATAAAACGTGCAGTTACATCATAGTTAGATAGAAGGTACATAACATCTCATGTATGTTATGTGAAATTCATATCAGTTTGTTACATTTGTTACTTAATATTTACTTAACAAAATTATACAAAATATATATATAATGTATATATAGTGGTTACACCATTGATATATAGAAATGAGGTTGTATTTGTGGCGAGCAGCTCGCCATAACAGAGGCGCAAATTTTACATAACATGGTTACATAACAAGTAATATTTATTAGTTTTGTACGTAACATTATATGTATGTATGCGAGGCTCCGGGCGGCAGGTCTTTGCAATGCCTTTTGTCCTCTGTGAAAAGTATGTTAAAATGTCCTAACATTTAAATCTTTAATTAAAGTACAATAATCTAATGAATCAGCTACGTCATTTTCGATTGAAAGCCCATCTTGTGTCATCGAATTCCTCACATATGTTTCAATAATTTTAAGCCTCGAATTCTTCTTTCACCAGACGCAACTGTAACAGGTATGGTGGCAATAATTGTCAGGACTATTTCGATAGTGGGGTAAATCTCAGTTAATTTTTTTTCGGTTAAATTCCGTTAACTAACAGCCAAAAGCTATAAACAAATTTCTGGAACTAACGTAGTTTGGCCCCCTGAACAAAAAATCCAAATGAAATTTTTGGCGGTCTCAACTAATTTCGGAGATATGATATTTTTGAGTGATGACTGGCATTTCTTACGACACATTTCTACCGCGGAAAAAACACTCAAAAATTCTTCCTTCTTTAAACTAACACAATGTACACGCCCTAATTCACATGTTTTACACAATTTTTTGATAAAAACGGCATTGTTTATCCAAAAATTCAACCTTTTTTTAAAAACATCAAAACAACAAATTCATGTAAAATGTTTATTGAATTTATTCATGTCAAGTTTGTAACTTTGAACTT
Source organism: Chrysolina americana (assembly GCA_958502065.1). Classification (NCBI taxonomy): domain Eukaryota; kingdom Metazoa; phylum Arthropoda; class Insecta; order Coleoptera; family Chrysomelidae; genus Chrysolina; species Chrysolina americana. Next base: position 16,619,175 of record OY293417.1, on the reverse strand, counting down.
TGCATATTTACACAGCCAACTCTTTGAGCCATTTAATTTCAACATATATAAGAAAATGATATTGACTCATTTTTTTTCCAGTAACCAATTTGACATGAATGATATTCACTAACCATTTTGCCTAGATTTGTTAGATGAGATTTTTCCTAAAAAGTACAGTTTTCAATAAAGAAAAAGTGTGAAACAGGTCGATTAGCGTGTTTACATTCTGCTAGTAATAAGAAGGGAGAATTTTGAATTAATGAATTAACTAACTTTATTTTAAGTTTTAAGTTAATTAAGGATAACAATCAAAAGTTTTATATAAAAAAAATTTAGTTGAAAAAATCTAAGAAACAAATATTTCGTAAAACCGAAAAATGCCTGTATCTCCACACAATTCCACAAAGTGGATATTAAGGCAAATATCTGACAGAAACCAACTACTTACTACTTCCGCTTACGGATATTGAATTATATTTGTCTTCTATTTGTGCAACGTTCCATTAAGGACACATAATTGCAAGTGCTACTTGTTATAAAGCCATTAAATATTTGTTTGGAGGTTATTTTCCTCTCATCAGTGCAAGTATAGGTTAGACGACTATGAAGTCGTCTTGTTCCACAATTATGAATGATAATATTCAAAAGCCTTATAGTATCCGTCTACGAATGAAGATGTGACTCACAATAAAGTAATTCGCAGTATTGAGAGGAAAATAACCTCGAAACATGCATGTATGCAGGTGGTCATTTCCAACAAAAATGAAGGATTAATATTCAATGGCTTTAAAACAAGTAGCACTTGCGATTATGTGTCCTTAATGGAACGTTGCACAAATAGAAGACAGATATAATTCAATATTCGTAGGGGGAAGTAGTTGTTTTCTATCAGATATTTGCCTTAATATCCACTTTGTGGAACTGTGTGGAGAGACAGGCATTTTTCGGTTTTACGAAATATTTGTTTCTTAGAATTGAACTCTTCTTATACACTCTCGAACTTTGTTCGTTTTATGTGAAAAAAATCTATAGTTTTTTAAATTTGCTTGGATTGTGAGAGGCCCCTGCAAGAGCGAGGCCCCGGGCGATTGCCCTGTTCGCCAAGCCCTAAGGCCGCCGCTGGATGTATGATATGCAAAATTTATGTCAATTTAGAAACTTGTTTGGGAGTTCTTTTGGCCGAGGAAATTGGTAACAAATAGTTTACCGCCGTAAGGGATGAGAGCTGTGGTGGATTTGGAGAAATGGTTGGTTGGTGCATCCAGTGTAACTTTGCTGCGGATGCATGTACATTAAATTGCGTACTTTGTAGAGACTTTCTGAAACGCTTATCGGTCCTCGCGGTGAGCGGTTTTAGAAAATAATAGACTAGGGCTCAATATTAATAATACTAGGCAGAATCCACGCCACCGGCGGGGCTTTTGCAGGTTATGCGTAGATATATAGGTGGTTCTATACAGAAACAGGATTTGCACGAATCTTGTTCAGCCTAACTATGAATTCCACCTGCTCTCCTAAACGTCTATAGATGTGTTGTGTGTATATAGTGCGAGTTTCTTCAATACCCCTCATCCTCAAGCCCTGGTAAGGCTGGTTCTCAATCGGGCGGTGCGGCGGCCGCTATGATTCTATATACCACCGGCTACCAGACCCGCAGTATCCGGTCCGAGGCCACTCCTCGGCTCCCATTTTTGGAGCTTAGTTCTTCAGTCCTCGCTGGGAGTTCCTTCCATCCTCCTCCTCAAGAAAGTCCTGCTAGGACTGGTTCTCGATCGGGCGGCCACTGGCGATTTATTCACCGGCTATCAGTCCCGCAAAACCCAATAAACCGAGGCCTCTCCTTGGCTCCCACCGGAGTTCTTGTATCCCTCTGTAATGTATGGATGAGTGAGTATGTGGTGTCGAGGAAACATGTGTTTTTGACGTCGTTGTACGATGAGCTAACAGGTAATAAGGCACATATGGGTCGCAACTCCTGTTCGATATGCGGCTCCTCAGCCAACGGGAAATGATTATAAAAAATTGTAGCTATTTTTTGTGGTTTTGAAATTAAAAAAGGTGCTAAACATAAGTAAATAGATTTTATTTGAGCTGCATTCGAAATAATTACATCAACTTTTCCGAGTTGAAACACGATATTTTATTATCAGAATTATGAAGGACACATGTGCTATAATTCAGTAGTAACAGATTACAAAATGATATGCATATGAACAACCAAAATAGATAACACATCTAAATTTAAAATATTGGAAAAGATAAATAATTTCGTTGCAATGTCTTACAACACGCGACATATCATAGACGTTTTGGTACCTCTTTACTGGATGTTTCCAAGAAATTGATGTTTTCATATTGTTATTTATTATCTTTTCAATTAAATATCAGAAATACGCACAACAAATCAAGAATCTCATATTTTATGTAGGCACGCCAAGGTATCCCTTATCCCAGATACAATGTTTTGTCAGTTGTTGATTATTTTGCTATCACGGATGTTATTGGGATTATCGTTATTTTAGCCATTTCATATTTATCATGTTTAATTTTTGCCATATTCGTCACGAAAGAAAAATGTTGTAATTTCTCGGATCCTTCAACTTCTTCAGCAATAGATTGGCACTTATGAATCTTTCAATAAGGAGTGAATAGCGAGCGAAGCGAGAATATTTTCATTTGTATCTTAAACACTTCGAAGGCTTGCCATTTGTTCCCTAAAGCCATATAGTAGCGATCAGATAATTCATATTATATTATCAGTCAGGTTAGATGACCGCGATTGCAGTGTTCAACTTGGATAGCAATTTAGCTCAGGCCATTTTTTCCATCTTTTGTTTTCTTCAAGCCATGGGATGTGGGATGGCGAGCGAAGCGAGCTATGTTTCTGGATTGCAAGCAGCTAGGCTCACAAGCTCTTTCTAATCTATGTCTTAAATACATTTTTAAATTTGTTATTAATTGCAGCAAAATCACAAAAATTAAACAATTGAACATACAGAACGAATCAAAATGAAGGGGATATTTATTTGTTCATAAATGAATTTGAGTAACTACCTAGTCGGCGGCACATATATTCCATGTGACCAACTAGAACTTTACGTGAGAATGAAAGTTACTAAAAAAGAAGGGTTATGTTTGTGGTTATAAAAAAGTCAAAGGTTTTTTTTAATACAGGAGACCAAAATACGCAAGTTCTACAAAAAATGTATTGGAGACTCGGATGCTCTAACTCTAACCGATGATTTACCCAAAGTCAGTTTCAAGTTTCAGTCCCTTTAAACATAAATTTATAGTAAAGTATTGAAACATATAAAGATATCGTTGACACCCTGTAATTTTTGTTATACAAAGACTTTTTTAAACTTCAATAAACCAAGTAGCCCATTTTATTTTCTCTTTATGTTAATATCAACGGTTGCATTAAAAATGTTTTTACTAATTTTTTAAATTTATGGTCAAAATTGGACAATACCAGTTTGTATGCTGCATATATAAATCACTAGTTGAGAATATCTTCGTGACAACGATATGTATAAGCAAATATAGGATAAATAATTGTCTGTAAGAGAAAAATGAATTCAAACAAAAAATTACATAACCCAATAACTTATCGTCCACTTTTGAATTGTACAGCTTGGCAAATCTATCTCTGAATGTGAAATCGCCACGCCTGCCGATGCGCAGTATCAGAAGGGTTCAGTACAGTCTGTTAAACGAGTATTAGTTAATGTACTGGTCAGTTCTACTATCAGTCGCAACGCGAAGTGCACTGTCAAGTGATTTATTGACTATAAAATGGAATTCCAGTCCAAAGTGAATAGAAAAGTTTTGAGTGGACAGAGTCGAGAAATTTTGGCAAATGTGATTCATTTTATGCGACGCGAAGCATCACAAAATGAACCTGTGATAAATATTAAAAAAGTTCAGGAACGTGTTGCTACTGCCGCAGGTGTCAGTGTACATACTATTTCAAACATTGAACAGGAGATGCGGAAAATAGAAAATGGGGAATTTTCATTATTTTCTACTTCAAACAAAAGAAGAAAAGTATCACATAAAAAGACAGACTTGGATAATTTCGATAAAGGAGTTCTGAGACGATATATTTTTAATTACCAAGTGACCAATAGCAAAGTACCAACTCTGCGAAATATACATAAAATATTTCACGATGACTATGGCTACACGGGTTCAAGAGAAAGTTTAAGAAAAATCATTCACAGCATGGGATTTCGATGGAGGAAAACTAAAACAAATAGAAAACTGTTGATGGAGAAAACTGTTGATGGAGAAAACTGTTGATGGAGAAACCCGATAACAGGCAAAAAAGAGTAAACTTTTTGAGACGCATAAAAAAATTTCGGGAAGAAAATCGGCCAATAATTTACATGGATGAAACATATATTCATTCATCACATACACACAAAAAGTTTTAGAGAAAGGTAAACGATTAATTATAGTGCATGCAAGTAGTGCAAGCGGTTTTGTTCCTAATGCTTGCCTAATATTCCAGTCACAAACCAAATCGGGTGATTATCACGGGGAAATGAATTACATTAACTATAAAAAATGGCTGGTGAAAAAACTTATACCTAACTTACCACCAAAAAGTGTAGTTGTGATTACGCACCTTACGATAATGTAGAAATTGAAAAATGTCCAAACTACAATAGAAAAGCAGAAATGCAAGAATGGCTAAGACAACGAAACATTCCGTTCACAACTGATATGCTCAAAGTTGATTTATACTATTTAATTAAACTGCATAAGCCACTCTTCAAAACCTATGAAATCGACCAACTTCTAAAAACCCATGGTCACGAAGCTCTAAGGCTTCCGCCTTATCACCCTGATCTCAATCCAATTGAACTGGTATGGGCATCATTGAAACAATATGTAGCAGACAGAAACGTGAATTTTAACCTAACAGACGTAAAAAACTATTGTGCCGAATTTTTTAATACTTTCAATGAAGATGAGTGGAAATCGCGGTGTAACCATGCAGAAAAGTATGAAAAACTTTATATGGACCAAGAACCTTGCCTTGATTCAGCAATAGACCAAATTATAATTAATCTACAGGACGACGACAGTGACGTTTCAGATTTAGAAAATGATGGGAGTGACACAAACGATAATGACAGTGACATATGAAGAGTTCATCCAGTATATTGAATAATAAATGCATATGTAGTACTGCAATGAATGTTTTTTGTTCAAACTAATTTATTTCTATACGACATGTTATTTTTATTTTTACTCCCAATAAAAAATGAAAATACAATAAGACAAAAAATGATGACATCAGTTGGTCAAATTTCAATTTATATTAAAATACACTACAATACTTTTTGAAAGTTCTGACTAGGTAGTAGATTTCTAATACAGGTACATTAAATTCTCATTGCAAACTACAATAGAAATACCACAACCATTTACACTTTTACTTTTATTACTGAATGTACAATTTAGAAATATTTTACAGGAGCGTATACTACCCTCTTTGTCGTTCGACTACTTTCTCATTCTAACTTCGCGCATCTCGTACGTTTCTCGACATTCACAGCTAGATTTGCCAAGCTGTACCTATTTGTTAAAACGTTATCATTTTTTATAGTTTGCGTACCCTCTACAATCTTAAATTTATGAAAATACCTTTCTTACCTTTTTTCTTTTTCCAACTCGTACTGTACAATCTCTCAAATAGGTCAACGTATCATCGGAATGAACAACGGCCACTAAAAAAAAAGGCTACCAAAAGTATGACCAAGATTCACGATTCACTAGCTCATAATCTCAAATTCAAACCGCAGAAAACAATTGAAACGATAAAATGAAGAAATAACAAATAATATACAAATTTCAATCCCGTCAAGAATGTCAAGTCAAGGCCCTCGCCACACTTTCCCAAGAAATTGATTCATCTCATTTTAACATCAAGTTTCTCTTTTTTTCTGCTTAAACGGAGTAGCGCCATCTACTAATGAACCCCACCACCATCCAATGATACTCTTATAATCTTGACCCTTAGATGATCGTATTATCCAGGAAAAGTAGCTAGGTTTTCTGTCAGATATTAGTCTCATACCATACTCAATAGCAACATTCAGAGTTAAACAACGATTGTCATAACCATATTGTTTGTTTTCACTAACAAAAAATAACTACACGGTGTAGGTATATAATGGCCGAAAAAAAGCCTTTTAAATATTCAGTACTCATATTCCTGATCCGATGCGAACATAACTGAAATTATTTTTCGAAAATATTCATCCCACTATAATTATAACTACCTGTTATATTGAGTTCACTAAAGGCGGATTTATAGGATTCATAATGTACAATTTAGTGCATATGGATAATTTTAAAATACAATTTATAACATTTCAATACTCAGATTCATATGAAACCATTTAGGAATTATAAATTATGAAACGGGTAAATGGTTTCATATAATCTGAAGTAATGAAATGTTATAAATTGTATTTTAAAATTATGCATATGCACTGCATTATGAATCCGATAAATCCGCCTTAAGTAACTCAATCAAAGTGCGGCTAGGAAGCAACCTGAGTGAGTAGGTACTAATAATTTCGGAAGTATATACTTAAGTATCATTTTATATTTATTGTAGGTTATTGTCTTTATTTCTGTAGGATGTAAATTTACCAATCTGATTTGAAAATGGTAAACATATTTTTTTGCTAGATTACATATCCACAATTTAGTTTCCTTTTACCGCACCCTCCAAAGTTATCTTGGGCACATAGCATGTCGTCCACCATCCACAGGAACGGTAGCTCCAGTGATGAAACTGGCATCTTCGCTGGCCAAAAATACAATTGTCCTAGCCACTTCTTCGGGCTCACCTGTTCTACCTAGAGCATGAGTTTTTCGAGACCTCTTGAAAAAGGCCTCGCATTCTTCTCGACTCATTCCACTTCGTCTATGTATATTCGTTTTAATAACACCTGGATTCACGCAGTTTACTCTCACTTGTTTCGATGCCAGATCCAAAGCGGTACATCTTGTGAATTGATCCACAGCTGCCTTCGACATGCAGTAAGCCAAGACTCCAGGAAATGATCTTATGCCATTAACACTACTAACATTCACAATGTTTCCTTTGGTTTTGATTAGATGAGGAACAGCAAGCATTGAAAGTTGGAATACTGATCTCACATTGGTGTTCATAACTAGGTCATATTGACCCAAGCTGGTATCTTCGATTGTTCCCGATTTTAGAATACCTGCACTGTTGATCAGAACATCTAGCTTGCCAAAATGCTCTAATGTTTCATCAAATATGGCTTTTGTGTATTTTTCGTTTGCTAGATCACCCGTCAATAGAAGAGGGTTCGAATTTGTGGAACAGTCTGATGCTACTTTCTTTAGTTTGTCCAAATTTCTTTTTCCAGCTAGGGCCAAAGTGGCGCCAAGTCTAGCGAAATGCTTGGCTGAAGCAGCACCTATTCCAGAGCTAGCACCCGTTATTAAAATAACTTTTCCAGCAAATGGCATATTGGAGTTGTAACATATAGGTGAAGAACAAAATTTAGTAGATTTGAATTGAATATTAATCTCGCGGCTAAACACTGGAGATTATCCTTTAAATATTTATAGTTTCGAAATATAAAAGAAAATTAATAAAAAGGCGCGCATGTGTAATTTTTTATTAATAGTATCTATTTAACTCGAACCTTTGACTTGATCAATAAAGCTGACTATTACACTGAGAGAACAGTCTAATTTATATGGAATACATTTTATTTTTTGTTATCGAATATTATTGTTGAATACTGCCTAGCTTATTTACGCCGTAGTGGCGCGTGGGTAAAGTCTTCGTTTCTTAACCTGTCAGAACCTACCGTATGAATATTCATACGCAATTTATACACTTTTCAATTAGGCTTTTCGGTAAGAGATGGCATTGCGATGCAGTTTTCTATGGAAAATATCATTGTTCTGTGGTTAGTTCGTCATTCTGTCTGATCATTATGATCGGTGTGTTATACATTCGGCTAGACACACTGAGGGAGCTAGCTGATATTCCGAAAATCGAAGAATTTATCAGACAATAGTCTGATAAATTCTACAGACACTTTATCCTTGGAAGCAGGTTGACCAGGGATATGACAACAATCAGAGCCCATGATAACATACACCTGAAACATGGGCTCATCTACCAGGCGTTGGATATTTTCCACGAAAATCCAGAAGAGTTACAAACTCATCTTAGGATGAATGTCCAAACCCGGTTTTTTCTCGTTGCTTTTCCGGGAGATCAAGGAAAACTCGACAATACATGCTCCTAATAGCCTCTGATGTCTTACACATAATTTATCAAGTCCCCCTGCATATCACGGAGGAGGCAGGGAAGTGAACTCAAGCAGAGACGTGCACTCACAGCGTCTAAGGCCTGCACAGTACCGTAGGGCCTGCTCGAGCAGGCGCGAGTAGGTTTTTGCCAGCCAGCTGCATACCCCAGAAGGGCAGGACAGAAAACCCAAAACCCACACATAAACCCTTTATTATAACATCCTAACCCCTGCGGCTTAGGGATGGTTTTAATATTGATTTTATTTATTTAGATGTTTTGTGAGTTGCATATATTTTATTGTAAATTTAATATCAATAAACTTTTTGTATTTTTTGTATTTTGTATGGTGTGTTATAAGTATGGCGTCTACATCGAGTACCAACGTGCGTGGCAAGAAAACTTTCCCAAAATGGGAGATGAGGTAAGTTGAAATTTAATATTGAAACAATTGTTTCGGTTTCAGAATAGCTTTTTATTACCGCGTATTCAGAAAGACTGTAATTGTGATAATTTATAGACTGTGTAGTAGTAAGCTTTGAGATAACGATATTATCTAACTGTCAATTAGGTCGTACGAATATTCATACGCTAGGCATTCATATGACAACAGAAATAAAAATCAGCATTTGAGACTTTGTAGGTCCCCAAGTATGTTATTTTTATTCTGAGAGATTGCAACAATTTCAATAAATAATCAAATAAAATATTACTTTTAGAAAAAAGTTGACAACCGAAGAGTTATTAGCATGCTTAGAAGAATCGGATAATGAAGAGGAATTAGCCGAAGCGCAATCCATAGATATAATCCTGTGTCCTCCAGAAGCAGATGGAGATACAGATGTAGACGAAGTTCCTGAGGATGAAAATATAGTAACCAGTGATAGTGTACATTTGCTTGGTCCTGGGCTACTCGGTGAGTGTTCTCAAATTGAGATTGTCACTCATCAGAGTGAAAGAAAAGAAATACCAATAGAAACGTCAGCAAAAGACAAAAAGGAACCAAAAAATAAAAGAGTAAAACTTGACAAGCCTAAACGTTCTTGGCAACCCATTCAGTTTCAAGAAGAGAAGGATGAACATATTCCGTTAAAAATTAAAAACAAAGGTCAAACTTTGCCTGATGTGGTGGAGGAAATGTTGGCATCCTGAGGTGGGCCTATTGACTTTTTCAAATTATTCTGGCCATTGGAGTTTGTGGAACCAATATGATTTGAATCGAAGAAATACGCTAGTTACAAAGACGGAAATGAGGCTTTCAGAGTTACTCCAGAAGAATTCTACAAATCTTTGGCTATTTTACTTTTGTCCGGATATGTAAAACTACCAAACAGAAGAATGTATTGGGAAACATCATTTGATACTTTCAACACAGCTGTGTCTAGTGCTATGTCTCGGGATAGATTTCTACAGATATTGAAATACCTTCACTTCAGTGACAATAATATCACAGATTCTGAAGAAAAATGCAGGAAAGTAAGACCGCTATTGAATCACATGTCTTCAAAATTTCAAGAATTTGCAAATCCTTTGCCTTTAGTGTGGTCTTTGGATGAAGCAATGGAACCATATTATGGCCGTCATCATTTCAAACAATTCATAAGAGGAAAACCCATACGATTTGGATTCAAATTCTGGTGTTTGAACAACCCAAATGATTATTGTGTAAAATCTGAACTTTACGAAGGAAAAAGTGACGGAAACCCAAAATTGCCTCTTGGAAGCTCTGTTACAAAAAGACTTGTATCAGATTTTGATCCAGAAGGAAGCAAAGTTTTTTTGGATAATTATTTCAACTCTTTGTCTTTGTTGGAAGACATGAAACGTTCAAATATTATAGTCACAGGAACCATTCGAACTGATCGTATTGAAAATGCGCCTTTGAAAGATCTGAAAAAACATCCCCGAGGTTCTGTATATGGTCTAACAGATACATCAACGAATGTAACTTTGATACGTTGGCACGATAATAGTCAAGTTACATTAGCTACCAACAGAAGCGACGAATAGCTCAATAAAGCCACTGTTTGCAGACGTTACAGTCAGATTCGAAAACAAAAGGTAGAAGTTTTACAGCCATCGTTGATTCAAGAATATAATAATGGAATGGGCGGCGTCGATTTGTTTGATCAATGGCGTGGTAGACATCGAATCAACATCAGAAGCCGTAAATGGTACTGGCCTATTATTCGTTTTTGTATCAATGCATCTGTGGTCAATGCTTGGATTCTGTTCCGAAATCTACAACCTCGAATGAAACAAATAGAATTTATCCGTCAAATTGTGATTCCTTTGTTGTCAACTCCGAAGCCTCGTAACCTGATTCCTCAAAGAACATCTAATGTTTTGAATGATGTAAGATATGATAGACTTGAACACTGGCCGATAAAAAATCCAACACAACGGCGTTGTGCAAGATGTCACAAGTGTGTCACCTTCATTTGCAGTAAATGCAACGTTGGACTTCATATCGACTGTTTTAGACCTTATCATACTCCATTAACCTATTAGGTACTAGCGTGCCATATATGACACGACAAAAAAGTAGCTTTTTAAAAATAGGTAGCACGCCCCTGCGTTGAATATTTGCTTGCATATTTACGTTTTTAGGATGTAGAGTACCTAATCTAACCTCAAATGTCAATGAAAATAATCGCTGACTGGTTTTTAGTTTTCTAGTTGAATTTAAAAGTCAATAACTTTTCGGAACGGAAAAAAGATGAGTTCTAAGAAACGGTAAGTTGATTTTTACATTATTGTTATTGAAATATGCCATTATTTATTTAGTTTTAGATTTAAATGAACTCAAGTGAGATATCTATGTTTATGAGTTATAGATACGTTCATTGGCTTGTCTCTGAAGGTCACGTGTTGAATGGTGTGTCTTATGTGGTACACTAGGCCTTTAGGCTACTGAAACGAATATTTCGGGAAACATGGATGTAAATAATATATTCGTGGAAAACCCATACGCTTTGGATATAAAGTGTGGTGCTTGAACTCAAAAAGTGGTTATCTAATTAATTTTGAGATTTACCAGGAAAATATACCAAATTCCAACAAAGCCCACCAAAAGAAATTTGGAAAGGCGACAGCTCCTCTTCTGCAGCTTTTAGAACAGTTGCCCGAAGAAATAAAATGCTTTCCTTATAGAATTTATTTCGATAACTTATTTACGTCAACAAACATTCTTTACCATCTGAGGCTGAATGGGTACGAGGCAACTGGGACCATTCGAGAAAACCGATTTTCCAAAAAATGCCCTTTGCGCTCTGTCAAATAAATAAAGAAAACATGTCGTGGTACGTATGAATACGATTTGAGTAATGATAAAAAATAGTCGTTACTCGCTGGATGGACAATTCAGTGGTAACGGTTTTATCAACTATACATGGCATTCATCCCGTATCTAATGTCAGTCGCTATTCCAGTACCGAAAAAAAGAGAGTTGGGATTCCAAGACCATTCTGCATTGGAAAATATAATGAGTTCATGGGAGGCACTGACCAGATGGATGCCAACATAAACGTGTATAGAATCGGAATTAGAGGCAAAAAGTGGTGGTGGCCAATATTTACATGGCTCATTGATTGCTGTATTCAAAATTCTTGGATTCTCTACAGGAAACATAACCCGTCCGTAACGCAACTGCAATTCCGAAGAGAAATAGCACAAGTATAGTTAAAAAAATTTCAGAACCTTCCAAAATCCGGTGGACGACCTACGACATATTCTGGAAATAGTAGAGTAACGCCCGATATTAGATACGACCGGATTGACCACATCATTGAATACGTACTCAATAATAAGAGAAGACGTTGTGCCGGAAACCATAGGCAATCCAGCGCTGTAAGAACACAATGTCTCAAGTGCTACGTGGGACTCTGTATTAATTGTTTTGGTGTTTACCATAAAAAAAACTAGGGAATACTTTATTTTTTTTTAATTATGAATAAATACTTTTCTTGTTTCACTGCAATTGTTATTGTTTTCTTTATTACCTCAAAGGACTAGCGTGCCATATATGGTACAGGTCATACCAGTTCTAAAAATATGAATAAATGAAAAAAAAACTGTATTTTATAATTTTTTAGTCCTCAGTTAACAAGAAAAACATTAGTTTAGATCAGAATTTGAAAATTGGAAAACTCAGTCCCTAATGGGTTTATAATAATTGCTAGTTTGTAGTACTAGTGTAAATCTGGATATAGTATGTATACAAAAAATCATTTCACTAAAGCCTAGCGTATGAATATTTAGACATCCCCTAATTTGACTACATATGTAGAAGTAATTGAAATTTTCATGTTTTTGTATTATTTTAGGCTATTACTGATAGAGAACTGAGTAATATGATTTTTCAGTAAATATATCGGGGGTCAGGCTCTGGAGGGTTCCTAGTCATCGGTAGAAGCGTGGTGTCATATGAGATAGAAGAGAGACTTACCTGCAGGGTTTACAGGTACGCCTAACCGGCGATGTCTTCTCTCGCAAGAGTCCTTCATACCGACTTCCCGTGTGATATGTCAGTGTGGGTTAGTAGGTCAACCTGCTCCTGGCCTAGATGCGACGTTGTACGACACGTGGGTTCGAATCTCACCATAGAACCGTAGAAATATGAACACGTCATGAGATTGAGGGAATTGTAAGTCAAATCAACTAATAACAAACATTTTGCTAATGGAGGTGAAGGGGTTCAGAAATGTGGTTTGAGTTATTAGACGAAATGAAAGTGTATCCTTTCAAGGAAAGCTTATCGCACAAACAAGAAATTAAATGGGGAGTACCTCGAGGGTCAATACACCATTTTAGTACTGACGTCAGAGCTGTCAATTTTGTTGGGTTGTGTCATATGCATTATTTTCGTGGATATTTGATATATCAAAGGGATTTAAAGCGAATAACAGTGTAAGTATGTCATGTGTAAATGATACAGTAATAAAGTATAGACTACAAGCCCAGGCCAATTTTGGGGGGGGGGTCATTTGACCCAGCATTAATTATATTCAGAATTATAGTGCAATTCGAAATAACTCCTTTCCGCACTGTGCCGTCAGTTGTGAGCAGTGCGGATGAGTACGCAGGTCAAAAAAACTTTCCGTCCAGAGGAGGGATTTTTCGACAAAAGATTCTTGGACGGTATTTCTTAAGATGATAGATAACTGAAAAATAATCAAATATAGGACCTAATGCCGTACAAAAAGAACTTTACTGAAATCCAGGATTTTTTTAAAATTATCGCAAATTTTTATTATGAATCCAGGTGATTTATTACCGTACGGCATTCGTACAATTGAATTTGTATAACTACATAGATTCATTTTTTAGCAACGCCGTACATATTTGCCGGTACAGGGGTGGAGAGTCCCGCACGTTAATTCATACTTAGACCTGTATGTTTCAAGATCTTTGTAAAATGTACGACATCGGCTCCATATTATTATTCAACATATATAATAATTTTCAGAAATTATGCAGTCTAAAGATGAAAAATGAAAAATTACCTCTATTAGGGGGGTTGAATCTAATATTGTTCAAAGAGAGGTTATAAATGCAGTACGGCAACCGGTTTTTAGGCTGAATATTTTTGTTTTATGTTATAGCAGGTTATAATTGATAAAACTAAATAAAAATATTGATAAAAAAAAATGCACTGTGATTTATTAGAGAGGTAATTTTTAGAATATTGCTCTTTTAATTTCTCAAGCATCCCTAAACAAAAATAAATTGATGCCGTACATTTTCAATTTAAGGATTTCTCACAGCTGATAAGATTTTGCATAATGTTTTTACGAATTATTTAAATATTGTACGGCATTCAGAAAACTTTATTGGCAATATAAAATAATAATTGAGAATTACAATGCCGTTCATATCAGATGGAACATACAATACCTACTCTGAAACCGTATAAATTGAAAATTCCAGCTTTTTTTCTTATTCTACTGTACCTTACAATCTTTATACTCAAGTATTTTACTTTGTCGCTTTTTTGAATCACAGGTTATATTCATTTATTAACGGGTACTCAATTCAAAAATATGTTTTGACAAAGGTATGATAAATGAATAAGAAGGGGCCCAGGTACGTGGAATTGTGATCGGTCTATAATTTTGTATATTTGCTTAAACTCTTGACTTGAAGATTGGGCTGATGGAATTAGATTTCCAAAAAAGTGGAAATTTCCGTAAGTTCTATGGTTTAGTAAGAAGTAGGAACAAAGGTCATCCTTGGTTCACTAGGGCTACTCAGGGTATATGATTTTCGGACGCAGTAATCGCTCACCCCACGGACGTGGGGAGTGGTTATATAGCTTAATGATTCAGCGCGCCCTCCGGAAGTATCGGGGCTCCGGAGGCAGAGGCTCACTAAAAGATCCTTAAGGAAATAATAATAATAATAATACTCACATGATTCTCAGACCCAGTAATCACTCGCAACACTTACATTTCAATGCAAAAGTTGGTCGTATTTATCATCTGTACTAGAATATCGATGGTTGTTGAATATTTACTAGTTTTTTTGTTGCAAATTGGATACCTATTTTACTCTGTATGTATGTCCATAATAACTATTAATGTGATATAGAAGGAAATTATTGAATCAATTAATTATTTATTGGTAAACGATGATACAAATATTCAAGTTTACGATCACTTTAATTATAAAACATGTGATTTTTTCATTTTTTCAGCTTAGGTGGCTATGACTCTGAATTTGAGTGTTGTTTATGATTCTAAACAACTTTTTTGATAATGTCAAAAATAAGGATAGTTAATACTTGATCAAATTTCCTATTTTTTGATCTCCCCTGTATACCGTTTAGAAATTTAAAATTCTGACAACTTTCGTGCAAGTTTTTTGCAATGCACCAAATTTTATGATGAATAAAATTTTCAGAAAAATGGATAATAAACAAGTTTTCTCCAGGTGCAAACTTTTTGAATCTCACTGTATACCAATTCCAGTCGTATAGAACTGGTTTTTTTGTACGGCATAGAGTTTTTCATGATTATTGCAATACTTACTAGTAAAATATATAAACGCCGTAAAAAAAATTACCGTAAAATTACCCTTTTTAGAGGGATATAAATTTTCCCGATCAGCCATATGTTCCACGAAAAATGTACGGCATGACAAAAAATGACATCGTTCCATAGAATAGTAGTCAGATAATTGAGTTTGATGTTGTATCAAATGCCCCAAACTATACTAGTTAGGGGTGGGGGGTTGAGTGCGGGGCTACCCATCCCTGTACCGACAATTATGTACGGCGTTGCTAAAAAATTAATCTATGTTGTTATACAAATTGAATTGTACAAATGCCGTACAGTAAAAAATCACCTGGATTCATAAGAAAAATTTGCGAAAAATAAAAAAAATTCTCTTTGTACGGACTTAGGTCCTATTTGATTATTTTTCAGTTATCTATCATCTTGAGAAATGCCGTCCAAGAATCTTCTGTCGAAAAATCCCTCCTCTGGATGGGAAGTTTTTTTGACCTGCGTACTCATCCGTACCGCTCACAACTGACGGCACAGTGCGGAAAGGAGTTGTTTCGTATTGTACTATAATTCTAAATATAATTCATGCTGGGTCAAATGACACCCGCAAAATTGGCCTGGGCTTGTAGTCTAGTACCTATATATAGTAAAATTCAAATATAATCGAGTTTAAAATCAGAGACCATAAAAGTCCGTAAAAATCGTCTGGCGAATACTTTTTACTAATTAGTACTGTGAGAAGGTTTAGGGTTGTGAAATTCAATTTTGTCATCCTGGCCAAGTTATACAGGATTCACTTTATATGTTTTATTGAATCACCTAACGATGCGTACAAAGCCATTTTCTATTGTGAAATTTTTATACTGTTTTTTTTTTCATTTGTACATGTTTGTTGTTGACCAGCACAGTCAAAATGTTGTCCCAATTAAATTTTATTTACTTGTGCACCTATTATGTTCTATTTTTAATTATTATTTATATTGTACCTGTTTTTTCTCATAATATCATAGGTAAATAATTGCAGATACGGATATGCTCCTAAGGTATGAGGCTAGTCAAGGTCATCTTTATTCCCAAGCAGGTCCATATGGGCAAGATCGTGCAGCGCACGACGGCGCCGAGGGTAAAAGGAATTTCTTTAAATATGTTGTTGAAACTACTTGAAATTAAATGAAAAAAAAACTAATTTTATTCTATGGCTATCATTTCTATAGATATGCCACAATCAACATAATGCTCATTTTCAAAATAGTTTTCCCAACCCGGAGACTCGGAGTGTTTCTTGTTCAGCTCGCGAGGTGGAGCGGCCTAGACCCATCGTGTGAGATCAGATTGACTAAATAGCCAGAGTGATGTGATGATTCAGACATCTTAGATGATTCGAACAGGGAATAGATGGCTTCAGGGCTGTCTGTATTGACCTACCCTTGCACTGATGAGAGGCGAAACCACAAAACTAGTCTGCAGGTTGTCTGAATGAAAACAAAATTCTGCTAGTTACAATGAGCACTTGTAATTTATTCCTCTCCTATGCAATGAGGAACATTACACGAGTATCTGTTGGATATAATTCAATACCCGTCGTGGCATTAGACACATCCAGCCTACGATTTAGGTATATATGGAAGAGAAAAGGGGTTAGAGAATGTTCATTACAAATGACCTCCCAAGAGAACTCAGAGCTAATTTCTATAGAGTCTGAATTTTTAAAACAGCTGGATATTGAAAATTTCAATACTGAATTTGTCAAAAGTAAAGCAAGAAAAGTACAATTACTATAACACGTTTTCATTATTCTCCGTTCATATATCTACGGGTCTACGAGTGTTTGAATGTTGTAGACGATGATGCAACTTGGGTACATTCATTTCGGGCCCCAAAAGCAACCTAAGGAACATAATTTGGTATTTTCGCGTATTCAATTACACTAGCAATCAAACTATTGGTACCATTTCTATTTGAGTTTTTATTTTTTAATAATATTATTTCCTATTATTATATCTATTTAAAAACAGGACAAATCTAAATATATTTTGTCTGACTGGGACCTACAGACTTTTTAGTAATTTGGAATGTTTTATAACTTTGATACTGTCATAATGTTGTTGTTTCATTGTGAAATAGTGTGCTTATTGTTTGCCCAAAATAAAAAATATAACAATGGGAGCATTATTCTGTGCTATCAGTAGAGAGAGAATGGCATGCATTCAAACTACACAGGGGCAAAGGAGTTGTAGAATATTTCTTCAATCTCAATAGAATGTTAGTATTTTGTTATCAAATTTGTTTTCAGAATTAGCAAAATCGGCGAGGATCGAGGAGAAAGGATTTTTCCACTTTCCTCCACAGAACTCATTGAGTTCTGTACTTTCCTCACTAATCGGTGGTCGGTGGACCAGCAGTCTAAGGCACAGGCTGTTCGAAACTCCAGCATAGCGAATTTTTCTCAACTACTTTATATCGGATCGATAGGCGACCGCATGCCTTGTTGAAAAGCAAGTGTATGGTGAGTTGTCTAGATGCCAATCTCGTCTAGTGCTAGCTTGGAGTGCACACCGACCACCCGAGGTGGTGCTGTAGGTTTTCCGGGATTTCCTACAGCTGAAAAGTGAATACATCACCTGAAACATCAGTAAGTCGCCCCGGAGCGCCACGGCAAATAATAATAATAATAGCCGTTCTCTACCCGCACAGGCTATGCCTTTGGGTACACTCAACGAGTGTTTATGAGGGAGTATTATTATATTATTATTATTATCTTATAATGGGGCGAAGAAAAATAATATGAACAAAAAAACTGATAATCTATTGTATATTTCAACATATGTACAAATGCAATAAAGGTTTGTATTGATTGATTTGTTCCCCATATAGGTATATAAATATATCTCAAAAATTATACATGGTTAAAATAAGTTTGTAGTTTTACAAGTTGGGTATCTGATCCAAATCTGAATTAATCAGACAAGTTCTGCTACTCCAGCAAGGAAAGATTTATTTTTCAAGCATGGTGATTGCTTAGTAGGTAAGTATTGTCAAAACTATAGAAATGAAGAATATTCAGGGATAAAAAATGAAATGATCATATTTGTTGCTTGTAATCAAACAGGTAGAGTAATATACAAGAATTGTAGTGTTCATTTGAATTTGAATTGCTATAGCCTATACCTACTTACTTAAAAAAAAATACTTGTAATAATTTATAACAGATTTTCAATTTCAATAGTTTAGACAGATTATAGGTTCATAAAACCCAATTGCCTTGACATACCATGGTATCTCCAAGTACTAGTTTACTACCACTTATAAGAAGCCCTTTTTGTATTTATTATTTTTCATTTAATATTTTATCCACGATATGTGAAAATCATTCAGGTTATATTATAGAGAATCATATAACAAATGAAAGTAGAAGAAATGCAGTTTAAAATAAAGTATGATTACCAAATGTGGATATCTCCATAATCATTAAATCACATTAGTTTGCAATATATCACAACTATTTGAAATCAGTAGAATACCCATGCATTCTTTAGAAATTACCAGGGAGAGAAAATCTGTTGATATCAAATTTCAAAAAGAGATATTCTCAACTTCCTGAAATTAATGAGGATATTTAACTGTACCCACATAATTCTTGCTGAAGTATATATACCATACTCATCGAACTGAATGTACCGTAGTGGTGAAATTATACCTGATGGATTAGATAACCAGAACACTTGTGTCTTCCACAGAAGTCATTATCTTGGGCACATTGCATGCCTGCCACCATCTACAGGAATTGTTGCTCCAGTTATAAAGCTAGCATCTTCGCTGGCTAAAAATACAATGGTCTTAGCCACCTCATCAGGTTCCCCTGGTCTACCTAGAGCATGAGTTTCTTGAGACTTCTTCAAAAAAGCTTCATACTGTTCTTGATTCATTCCACCTCTTTTATGGAGGTTAGTTACTGTAACACCAGGATTTACACAGTTGACTCTCACTTGTTTCGAGGCTAAATCCAAAGCAGCACACCTTGTGAAGTGATCAACAGCAGTTTTTGACATACAGTATGCCAACACTCCTGGAAATGCTCTTAGGCCGTTAACACTACTGACGTTCACAATGTTTCCCTTTGTTTTAATCAGATGGGGCACAGCGAGCATCGAAAGTTGGTACACAGATCTGACATTGGTATTCATAATTCTGTCATACTGTTCCAAGTTGGTATTTTCAATGCTTCCTGCTTCTAAAATTCCAGCATTGTTCACTAGAACATCTAGTTTGCCAAAATGCTCTATTGTTTTATCAAGTATTGCTTTTGTGTCTTTTTCATTTGTCAGCTCACCCGTCAGGAGAAGAGGAATCGATTTAGTAGAACAATCAGATGCTACTTGTTTTAGATTTTCCAAATTTCTTCCAGCTAATGCTAAAGTGGCACCAAGTCCAGCAAACTGTTTGGCTGTAGCAGCTCCTATTCCGGAACTCGCTCCAGTTATCAGAATAACTTTTCCAGTAAATGCCATACTTGATTAATTAGTGATAAACAACAATTTGAATTTGTCTCGTTAGTTAGTGTGTTTCAGATCACGTTCACAGTTTGGCCAGATTGGACTTTGAACTTTGACTTTTTAACCAACAAATCAGTGAAGTTTGTATTTATTATCGGCGGTGTAGCCAAAGCTCAACCCTACAATTTTAATAAACCTAGGTTTACAGCTATTTTAAATTCTTTCCTTTTTTTAGTTTAGGCCTTCAAATCTACAGTTTTTTATTTGAGATGTTGTCGACGTTAGCGACATCTACCTTATTTGCTGCATAGTCTCAATAGTCTGTAGTCTGTACTATTCGCGAAATGCGTTCACAATAGATGGAGCTCAAAATTTATGCACGAAATAATAATACTCCCTCATAAACACTCGCTGAGTGTACCCAAAGGCATAGCCACAGCATAACAAACAGCATTGACACTCTCATTGGCGGGAAAAGTTTGCGCATATCTTACGCGTTGACGACTCCGCCATTTTGGGAGATGCCAGAACAGCCAAACTTTCTGTCTTTGCCGGTATTAAGACGTATTCTCTGTGCTCTGTGACGATTATTACCACGTTACCAATGTGTGTTTATGTTTATATTCCGAACTCGTATCGTAGATTTGGAAATACAGGAAAATTATCTCTGATATGAATATAGAAAGTACCATAGAGTTGAACATATATACTTTTATGCGTTTTGGAAGTTATTTATATTTCAATATAAAGCTTGATGAAATACGGAGTTCATTGTTTTACACTAATTTAGTTCTTACACTATACAGGTAAATCCCCATGCATTGTTCCTAGTAAGGAATAATGTTGCATATTCTCCAAAGTGGGTTGAACAAAAATTATGTATTATTTTATAATATATCATTGCAAAATAGAATAGCCTGTTCTTTTATTAAAAAAACATCCTCTACTCAGGTAGATTGTTAGCACAAGAATTAGCAGTATTATTGAATTTGAATCCATTTTTATATTCAGTGAGATTTATTGAAATTTCAGACTATTTTTCATTTCGGATCTATAAAATTTCGAGTACGAATCTGTTCAATACCATTTCGCAAGTCCTGCCCTCTTATCGGCACCTCCCAAAATGGCGTCTACATACTTTTACACATCAAAGGCGGCATGGCCGAGTGTCAGTGCTGATTGTTACCTATGCTGTGGCATAGCCTGTGCGGGTGGAGGACGGCTATTATTATTAATTGCGTGGCGCTCCGGGGGGACTTACTGATTTTTGGTGGCGTATTCACTTTTCAGATGTACGAAAATCCGGAAGTAACCTACAGCACCACCTCGGGTGGTTGGTGTGCACTCCAAACTAGCACCAGACGAGATTGTCATCTAGAAATCTCACAATACAACATCAACATCGCCTATCGATCCTATATAAGGTAGATGAGAAAAGTTCGCGCATATCTTACGCGTCGCTGAGTCCGCCATTTTGGGAGGTGCCAGAAATGCCAAACGTTCTTATTGTGCTGTCTTTGCCGTTAGACCGTGTTTAGACGTTAAACATATTCTTTTATGCGTTTTTGAAGTTTGTTATATTTAAAAAAAAGCTTGATGGAATACGGGGTTTATTGTTTTACAATAATTTAGTTCTTGCACTATATAAATCCCCATTGTACCTAGTAAGGAATAAAGTTGCATATTCTCCAAAGTGAACAAAAATTATGTATTATTTTATAATATATCATTGCAAAATAGAACAGCCTGTTTTGTTACTAAAAAACGTCCTCTGCTCAGGTAGATTGTCAGCACAAGAATTAGTATTATTGATTTTGGATCCATTTATATTCGGTGAGATTTATTGAAATCTAAGACTATTTTTCAATTCGGATCTATAAAATTTCGGGTACAAATCTGTTCAATACCATTTCGAAAGTTCTGCGTCTACATACTTTTCCACATCAAAGGCGGCATGAAATGTCAGTGCTGATTGTTATCTATGCTGTGGCCTAGCATTGTTTATAGAGAAAAAAGATAGTTGGTCAATCTTACGTACTTTCAGTTGGATTCAAATAGAGACCACCACTAGAGGTCGCTAGTCCACGAGTCTCCAGTCACGTCTCTTCTTGATTTTAACGTATGTGTTTGATCAGTTCGTAAAATGTGATTTATTGAATAATCCGATAGATGTCTCTGAAATATAATTTTGACTAGGGTCACTAAATTTAGTGACCCTAATATTGACATGTGCATCCTATCCAGCGTTGTGATGGTAAACTCGAGATTCCATTCTTTTCAGTTTCAGCATTGTTTATTTATAGAGAAAAAAGATAATCAGTGCCTGAAATCGCGTTCGATCATGTTTGATATAATCGCGCGAGACATTTAGCCCGATAACAACGAACCTAGACAGAAAATACACCCGTTCGAGGTTCGTCGTTATCGGGCTAGATGTCTAGCGCATTTGTATCAAACGCGATTTCCACAGGCACTGACTATCTTTTAGTAATGGAACTTTCGACTTCTGCCGCCATTTTGAGTTCAACTGGTTATTCCGAATCTATGAACAGTAAAAAAATTACTAAACTCAATTTGTTGTTGAAAAATCGAATAATAATGTAGAAACAATTAAAATAGATAGACAGTACCGCTTATGACAAGAAAGAGAAATAAGGGAATGAATGGTGATCAGACAAATTCCATAAGAGACCAGAAGTGTTTCATTTATTTATTCTCATTCAAATTTGAATGAATTACTGAAAATGTCCAAAGTTTAAATGTGTTTATTCAGACATTTTCATCTACGAAGACGTTGCTGTCGTGAATAACTCTTTGTTCTTTATATGACCGATCCGACAACGACCAGGTGGGCGCAAATTTGCATATAAATGAATGAAATGCTTTCACACTAACCGGCAAATCGGTATCGTGTTGGTGCAGGCACCGACTTGTCGGCAAGAGCAAGCCCGCCACTCATGTCGGTGCTGTTGTTTAGCCGACAGCCAATTCCCGGCCGGCATGTCGTCCCAATGCACCGACCTATAATATTTTATAGATCGGAGTCCCAATGTAAAAAGCATCTGCCGTTGTCGTGTCGGTGTTGGACTGAAATCGTGTCGGTGCCGGTGTCGGTCAATGTGTGAAGTAATAAAAAAAATGGTGGATTACCGCTTCGGTCAGATGTTTACATCTATGTGGGCCATCGATCTCTGGCCAGAGGTTCCAAAAGTTTGCCAAAGTTTTCCGAAAACTTCAAAGTCCAATATTATCCAACATTTTCTTCGAGAAAAATTTATTTTCCCATTCCGCTTTAATTTTTATTGTTCTATTACCAATTTCATTTATTGCTCCAATTTTGGAAACACCCTGTATATCTAGCCCCTATCAGGGGACCAACAAACATTATAGGGACTAAAATTCTGTCCCCTAAAATCCCAACCCAAATTGTTCTTGGAAATTTCCTTCGTCCATCAAAAGTGTAAATTTGCATCGAACCAATATATCGCTTATTACTTTTGTTGAAATGTGTCAAATAAGTGAAATGGCTTTCGTCAGTATAGAAAATTTTGTATGGAAATGTTTGTTATCCTTCAAATGTTTTCCAAAGAAAAAATTGTAATACTCAAGTGTTCTTGCATTATCGGTTTGGTACAGGTGCTGGTGTAGTTGATATTTTAATAAATAATGATATTTGTGTTTCTTCAAAATGTAAACTGCAGAAGACTTCGCAATGTCACATTCTTTTGCGATCTCCTTGAGTGCATGACGTATTAACATTTACTTTACGTGCCAGAACAGCTATTTCTTTTCCCTCACTCACGACAATGGAATCGTTTCCATCGTTAACGATAAATAACGATAATTATGAGCCGCGGTGGTCGTGATGGTAGAGCGCTTCCCTCTCAATTATACAGGGGTATGGGTTCGATTCCCAGCATGGTCCCTGGTCTCACGCATGGCATCACACGTTAAAAGGTGAGGGCTACGTCTTCTATTACTCGCACAAGTCTCTGACTTCTGAGGGTTGCTTGTAAGGGTGCAGCTGGTTGACGGAAATATCAATTTTAACAACAAACAATTATTAGGCTCATTTTGCATTTTTTAACCAGTTTTAGAAAATAGTGCCGGGTCGGTTGACGCCGATCAAGCTATCTCTGTGCGCAGAGACGTACAGTATCGGTTGAATTTTGCCTATACTCTCCAAAAACCAATAACATCAACTTTTTCATTTCCTATATGAATATTGTTATTTTCCATGTTTTTCAAACAATGAGGTACACAATAACTACCTAATTGACTTTGTAGTGGTCACAGGCTACTCAATGACTTTAAATCTCAATTCTAATACGAGGATGTATTGCTATCTAGTTAGCCTAGACCAGTTTCCTGCATAAACAAAATATTGCGTTACCATAGCAACGAACAATAACTTATTAGAAGTGTCAGTGTAATGTTTGACGTCAAAAATGTAAACCAGAGTTACGCAATACATTAAAAGAAAAATATGTCCACTGAAATTGTGAAAATCGAAAAATTGGAGTATCGAGCCATCATCAAGTACCTTTATTTAAAAGGGTTAAGAGGTAAGCAGATTTACGAAGATATGATTAATACCCTTGGTGATCAATGTCCTTCGTATGCGACCGTGAAAAATTGGACTGCAAGCTTCAAAAGAGGTAAATTTTCCATTGAAGATGATGACCGATTGGGAAGGCCAGTTTCTATGTCAGTCCCCAAAAATATCAATGCAGTTCATGACATGATTTTAACAGACCGTCGGATTGGGCTAAAACGGATATCTGAAGCACTGAATATTTCATACGAACGCGATCATCATATAATTCACGTCAATTTTGACATGAGAAAAATTGCTGCAAAATGGATCCACAAATGTTTGAATGTTGACCAAAAGCGTGCAAGGGAAGTAGCATCGCGTTCGATCTGTGCTCGATTTGAAAACGATGTAGACTTCTTGAACTGAATTGTTACTATGGATGAGACTTGGGTACATTTCTAAGATCCAGAAACAAAGCAACAATCGATGAAATGGCGACACACCGGATCTCCAAGACCTAAGAAGTTTCGTGTCCAAAATTCTGCTGGAAAAGTTCTTGCTTCAGTTTTTTGGGATTGCCATGGAGTAATCATGATTGATTTTTTGAATAAGGGTAGAACAATAACTGGAGATTACTATTCGACATTACTGACCACTCTTCGGGAAAAAATTAAAGAGAAAAGACGCGGAAAGCTATCCACACAAATCTCATGTTGCCATGCAAAAAATTAGTGATTTAGGGTTTGAATTACTAGAAAACACCCCCCTTATTCACCAGATTTGGCTCCGTCCGACTATCATCTCTTTCCTCAACTGAAAAAATGTTTGAAAGGTCGTAAATTTTCTGCCAACGAGGAGGTCTGGTTTGCAGAGCAAGAAGAAACAATTTTTTTGAAAGGTCTAGATACGTTGCAGGTTTGCTGTAATAAATGTATCCAATTAAGAGGAGAATATGTTGAGTAATAAAATATTTTGAAATTGAAATTTTGTTTTGTTCTATAGTAGGCTAAGCATTTTTCAATATATCCTCGTAAGTTCTATCATTATATTTTCAATTTTTTATCAAAAGTTTTCTTATACCCTAACAGAGTGCGGTATCAAATTAATCATAATAAAATGTTTTTTTTTCTAATCCGACGAATCACCATGTTGCAATTTGAAAAAAAAATTGGAGTAAAATTTTTAAAATTTGACTTCACATAGATTACTTAACCATTTTGACCGAAAACTGTAAAGTTGTATTTTAGGACTGAAATTAGTTATTTGAGCGTATCTAAAAATAAAAAATTGGTTGCAAAAAGTAGCAAATGATGCATGGTTGTATTCTGAATGTCATATGGAGACAATAAATCTGAAAATGTGCCAGGTGTCCCATTTGAAAATCCAGAATTTGCAAGAAGTTGACTTAATTGTCAAAAATGCAGTTTCATGCCTCAACGTGGTCTTCAAAATTTCATTCCATTATCTCCGAAAACAAAAAAGGCACTAGGGGCGAGCCACATTCCGTGAACACCTGGTATGTATTGTTCTAAAATAATATGTATTTATTTGAAAAATTTAATAATATACAGGATATTCTGTTTAAATTAAGGCAGTTTGTGTCCATTTCTGGTTAAACCGCTATGCTACTTTTTTTTTTTGGAACGAATCTTCCAGGTTTCCAGAGAGAAACCCCTCAGAAGCTCCTAGGATCTTGTGCGAGCAAGGAAAAGATCCGGGATCGATGGCCGTGCTCGGCTTTGAACCCACGACCTTATGCTTATAAGGCGAGCGCTCTACTACACGACCATCACGGCCCATAACATGACAATTCAAGTCTTTTATTTATGTTGACTAATGCAGGGGTTCAGAACCGGTGGTACGTGGGGACGTGAGTGATGTGTTACCTGGAAAGTAATAATCACAACTTTATAACGTCGTCAGATAAACCAACATCCCCATTATGAAGAAGAAATTGTGAACCAGAAAAAGAATCAAAAAGTGCCCCTTCAACGACAAATATCAAGAACACCATCGAACATTCCGCATCAGAAGAATACATTAAAAAAACCGAGAGACAGCTAGAAAAGAAGTCACAACAAAAAAGGCCTGTAACACGTAAGCAGAAAACGAACGCTTCAACCTCTACTCCTGTGACTACACGTAGATTTTAAAAGAATAATTATTGTAGAATTTTATACCACTTCTTGAATGTTTCAAATTTTAATTCAGAACTTTTATATATTTTTAATAATCTAACAAATACTGTTTTAACGAAAAATAAACTGAAAAGGATCCCTATCTGCGAGATTCAGAATATGTAAAATTTCCCACAAGAACTTTAAAAGATATTGAAAGATTGATGATTACGAAGAATTTTATAATGAGGGCTATATTAATCAAAATGACGGGGTAATTGTCTACGTAAAGAAAGGTATAAATTATCACTCTGAAATAGTAAAAACTGAATATAACAAAATGTAAATAATTTCAGTGTACCGTCCACCATCGACCTGTTCAGGAGATTTTGTCGAAAAACTAAGAAATTATTTGAATGAGAAATGCCACGACGATTTTGAACTTGGGGGATATCAACATACATTTGTTTTCAGATAATAAAGACACCAATGAATACCTGAATTTGATGAGTGAATATAATTTCACCTCTACCATCAATGTGGCCACTAGGAAAGACTCCTGCTTAGATTACATATTTGTAAAAATGAAAAATGGGGTCGACTGCGTTTGTAACCGACAACTCTATCACAGATCATTCCGCTACCATATTAAGCAGTACTATAAACTATAAATAAAATGCATGCCTCAGGAAATTTATTAACTATGAACAGTTGAGAAAAACAATAATAGGGCATAGCTGGACAGAATTCTACGAGATTGAGGGAGTAGAAGAATCTACAGAATATTTTACTGAAATAATGAAAAACATAATTGAAGCACATACGAAAAATATTAGATACAATAGTGAAAACAAAAAAAGAAAACCTTGGATTACGGTAGGATTAATCAATTCAATCAAACGTAAAGAAATCTTATACGATCATTATAAGCGAGATGTAAGAAACGTAAAAAAGAAAGGAATTTACTACATACTGAAACCATCTAAATGAATTGATTAAAACTACAAAATACAATTATTATAAAAATAAAATAAGTACAAACAAAGGTAACAGTAAACAATAATGGGAAACAATTAAAGAAGTGAGCAGAGAAAACAGAGGCACTAGTCAAATAAAATCGATTTACAACGAGAAGGGAGAACTCATTGAAAATCAAGCGGATATTGCGAATATATTCAATAATTTTTTCTCAGATATTGTTCCCAAAGTTGCTAGAAATTTCATCAAACCTCCTACTTCTGCCCCCCTCATCTCTCCCGCAAGAGGCTCCATGTTCTTGAATCCATAACAGATCCCACAGAGATTTACAATATAATTCACTCTCTAAAACCTAACAAATCTCCTGGAATAGATTTAATAAAAGCTGAGACGTTGCAAAAAATCGCCAGAGAAATAGCTCCACTCGTATGCCATCTCATAAACAAAATAAAAATGGAAGGAGTATTTCCTTCACAATTCAAAACTGCTATTATAAAGCCCATCCACAAAAAGGGAGACAAAAAAGTTCCGTCAAATTACAGACTAATATCATTGATATCAAATTTTGCTAAGATATTAGAGAAAGTGTTGAAAATCAGACTGGACAGCTATTTAACGCAACATAATTTAATCTGACAAACAATTCGGCTTCCGAAATAAAAGTCAACCCAGGACGCTATCTCTACTCTAACAAGGCAAATGTATGACGCACTCGATGAAGGAGGGGTATCACTTTGTTTCTCGACCTTGCCAAGGCGTTTGACACTGTCGATCATTCATAGTTGTTGGAAAAATTGGGAAAAATTGGCATCAGAGGAAACGCTTGGAAATTGTTTCAATCATATTTGAACTCACGGAAGCAATTCCTAATTTTGAACGAATGCAAGAGTGAAGAAAGAATTGTACTATGTGGAGTTCCACAAGGAACAGTTCTGGGACCAATCCTCTTTGTAATTTACATAAACAGCTTACACTCGCCTTGCAAACCTGTGGAAGCATCATCAGTTATGCTAATGACACGGCTATCTTCTACAGCGCAGATCCCTGGGACAATTTGAAACTTATTGTTGAAGAAGATTTCAATCAACTGATAGATTGGTTCAATCACAGACTACTCACCATCAATTTTGAAAAAACTATGTTTCTACCGTTAAACTGTTATGCTACCAACTTGCCTAATTATGAAAAATTATCTAACAATCACGGAACTACTTTCGAAATCAGTACAACTAACCAAATCAAATTCCTTGGTGTCACTGTTGACAGACACTTGAGATGGAATATCCATATCGATAACGTAGCAAATTCCCTCAGGAGAATAATACATGAATTCAGAATATTATCAAAAATACTGGATACACCTGAACTGATAACAACTTACTTCGCACTTGTTGAATCTAGGCTCTCATATGGCATTTTAGGATATGGTGGCGTAGCCAGTACACATTTATAAAAATTGCAAACATTACAAAATATTTTAATAAAATTAACATTCAAAAAAGATCTATGCTACTCCACAGATCTCTTCTACAATGAAACTAAACTTTTTGATATCAGGCAGCTATTCTTCCAAAAAATTATAACACATTATTTCAGGAATAAGGATAGCATCGTCCTAATATCACACTCCTATCAAACAAGATCAAAAATAAACAAAAACTCAGCTATACCTCTATTCAATAAAGTTATTGGACAACGATGCTACTCTTACCTTGGACCCAGACTCTTCAATACCTTGAGTTCAGAAGTCAGAAATTCTCCTTCATTTTTCATTTTTAAGAAAAAACTAAAGAAATACATCATGAGTGTGGACCGAATGAAACTACATGACCTCATTGATAAGAAAAATGCTCATGAATCATAACGAAAAGAATATATCCGTATGAATTCTGAATAGATTAAAAAATATGAGACCATTTTTAAATGTTTAATGTACAATGATATGTCCAGCTGGACATTGTGCATTAGACAATGTATTTTATATAAAAAAAATTACATATGTGTTTTTTTTTTTCATTTTTTTGTTTCTACTGCTTTTATTCAATATGTAAAATGTGTGTTTACTTTTTATTTTATTTTTTTTCATATAAAAAATGTGTGCTTTCTTTTCTACTTCTTTTATTCAATATGTAAAATAAGTGTCTACTTGTTTATTCACAACAACCAAATTTCATATTATACATCACTAATATTTATCTTGTGAAATGTGTGATTAATTTTATCCCAATTATTATTACTAACCATATTTTATAGGAATTAAATTGCTAATAATAGTTATCACTTTTAACGAAGGCAGTGAAGTCCTGTTATTTCACTAAACCGAATAAGCACACAACTTAAGAATAAGAAAATGAAATTAGCATCTATCCCTACGGACAAGATTATCTTCTGTAGGGTCTTTGTTTATTTTACATGTAAATATTTTATGTAACTCACAATGCCGTTCATGAAATAAATTGATTGATTGATTGATTGAATGATTGAATGATTGAATGATTGATTGATTGATTGATTGATTGATTGATTGATTGATTGATTGATTGATTGCCCCCTTCTTAAAGACGTTTCGTCCCGAAATGTCATTTTTGGAGTGTCGAGATATCTGCAAGATTCTCCATATCTGCACCTGGACGTTCGATGGAAGTAGCACTCCACAGTCTTCAAGTTGGGTCGAGCCAGATGGTTGCAGCACATCAAAATCTTGACGCCGCTGGATCTGAATATTGTCTCCAACATGCTTCTTATAACTCTCCCAGTCCAGCCCATCAATCCCACAAGCCAATTTTGGGATTGCCAAGTCCATAAGATTCTGGTCCAGCATCGTGTGTCTTAATCTGGTGAGACTCTTCCAGACATCTTCATAAGACGAATGCTTCTTGGTAACCAGATAGCAGATGTTTCTCTGGCCCTTCCTCAGCTGTAGCATCCCTCCAACTTTCGAGTTCTGTTCCCGCAGTTCCTGGAGTTGACCGAACTTCTTGGAGAATACTACGGCAATGCCTCTGGACATTTGAAGATTTTCTGCTACACACTGAGCTAACGCGTAATCGGCAGGCACCTTGAAAAGATCTCATGGCTTCTCTCGGGTAACCCCATGTTGGACTTTCTGTCCGTTTGAGTACAGGGACATAAACCTGTGAAACGTCATTTCATCCTCCGTTGGTCTGCCGGTGCGGACTTGGTCGTGGTTTCCGGCGTAAGGGGACAATCTATTGAAGTGGACTACCCTAGGTTTTCCTCGTGGTGGCTTATGTATTCGGTAGACAAGTTCGTTTATCCTTTTCATGATCTTATATGGACCTTTCCACGAGTTCCGAAGTTTCGGTGATAGTCCACGGCGACGTTTAGGGTTGTACAGCCTGACGAGGTCACCTATCTGATATCCGCCAGCATCGGCCTTGATGTCGTAGGTCTCCCTCATTCTGTCGCGTAGCTTCCAGTTCGATGATTCAATTCTTGCCGGTGTTTTGGCAAATGTAGGCCCAAGGATCGTCCTTGTCGCACCCGTATCTAGGAGCATAGTGCAAGGCTCGTTGTTAATGAGACCGTCTACGAAGACACCTTTGTTCTGTTGTTGAAGGACAGCAACATATGCGTTGATATTTGGGGCTTGCTGGATACGGGCTGACGATTGCTCCTTCTCGTCCTTCGTTGTTGTCGATTTTTTTTATGTTGGACATTTGCTACGCACATGCCCAAGTTTTCTACAATTTCGGCATCGTATCAGTCTTCTCTCAGGCATAACTTCCTTCATCACCTTTCGCATGACAGCCTCGATATTAACAGACTCCTGTGGATCTTCCTCAATCATCTGGACTCTGGATTTTGCAGGATTGTTTTGCTGCTTCGAATTCCAGAGCGCGTGCCATCCAAAAATGCCTGAACCGTTAGTCGCTCCATAACATTTTCCGGTGTAGCTGGGTACGCAAGACGAACCAAGCGGCTTCAAATTCTTGTAGGGATTCGCTTGATTTCTGGCATCGATTCTTCAGCTGTGAATTGAACATGTGTTCTAGGTGGGCCTGGCCATACCGTAGTTCTAGATGTTTAATCAGCTGTTCATAGTCCTCCTGTTGTTGGGCGGTGAGGGTCTGTAAAATGTTTGTGGCATCGCCACGCAATGCCTGTGTCAATGCTGAAGCTTTTACCCCAGCATTCCATCCATTTGCTTTGGCAGCAGCATCAAATTTTCGGCGGTAGTTTGCCCATGGAGTATTTCCGTCGAACTGGGGCGGTTTCAATGCGAGTTTTCCTGATTCCATGCTGACTTTGAAATCTTTTATTTCTCTTTGGACTTCATCTAAGTCCAAACTAGAGTCCAGAATTTTTGTTGACCGTTTCTCCGGTGTATGCAGTATGGATTTGCTTTTTCAACTTACTAATTGTTTCCTTTATACTGCCGATTTCTATCTCGATTCCGTGTTTTATTTTATCATGGAGCGTTTTCCGATTTTTTTTCAATTCTTTCGTCATCTTTGATTTTCTCTATCTCTGTTTCAACAGTCCCCATTCTTTCTTCCAACCGATTCGCCACACCGCAAACTTCTTCTTTCAAGCTTTTCGAGTTTTCTAGAAGCTTCACTTCTAGATTTTGTGAATTTTCTAGAAGCTCCTCCCTCAAACCTTTTGAATTTTCCAGAAGCTCTTCTCTCAAGTTCTTTGAATGTTCTAAATTTTGCGAGTTTTCTAGAAGCTTAACTTCAGGATTTTGCGAATTTTCTTGAAGCTTTTTTCCAGATTCTTCGAATTCTCTTGAAGCTTTTCTTGAAGTTTCACTTCTAAACTATTCGAATTTTCGAGAAGTTCTTCTTTCAAGGTAACCGAATTTTCTTGAAGTTCTTTCAGACTCCCCGAACTCTGTTGAAGTTCTTCCTTCAAACTATTCGAATTTTCCAGAAATTTATCTTCCAAGTTTAGCGAAGTTTGTTGCAATTCTTCTTTCAGAGACTTAGTAGTTTCTTCGAGTTAATTCATAATCGAACTCAAGTCGATTCCTGAAACTTCGAATAAAAACGTTTCCGGGTCTTCTCCTTCTTCAATCAGTCCATCTGAAAGTCTTTTCTGGAGTATGGCCTTCTTTTCAGTTGTTTCTAACTCACGCTCCTCTAACTCTTGCTTCAATTCACTAACTTTAAGGTCAATTAGGTGAACTCTCTTCGGAAACATTTTGTCTTTTATTGTCCTTAACCGAGATATCAGTCTATTATTTATTTCAGACAATAAGCTTTCAGTTTATTCTCGCGAGGCGTAAAACTGTCCTGCAAATACTTAACTGTTCAACGGGTCACTAGTCTATTAGGCGCGATAAATGTCTACCAGTTTTTCAACG
This sequence comes from Chrysolina americana, assembly GCA_958502065.1. Taxonomy (NCBI): domain Eukaryota; kingdom Metazoa; phylum Arthropoda; class Insecta; order Coleoptera; family Chrysomelidae; genus Chrysolina; species Chrysolina americana. Next base: position 16,586,418 of record OY293417.1, on the reverse strand, counting down.
CGGCGAACATTTTAACACTTATTTATTTTAAACATCCAACTTCAGACACCAAGTGTAGTAAAACTGCATTAAACTACTTTTTCTAATTTATTTACACACATCTTGAACAATTATTTATATCACATTTACTATTTTTATTTATCTTTACTGTCACTCTGTATCCGCGAACTCTCGAACTATATTTGTTACTCTCTGTGACTGCATCTATGACTACCCTGCCATCTGCTATACAGCGGCTTATATAGTCGCATTTACAGTTCTCGATAATTAGAGTCCACAGAACGATTCATCTAGATGGCTCTCTCTTGAAACTTCGATTTCTTAGAAAGTTCGCGCTTCTTACACGTAAATCATGTGTTTGGGAGCTTAGGAATGTTTAAGTGGGGTGCATACTTGTGAATGTGTAATGAGATGATTAGGGCCGGTCTCGAGGTTGGTCTCGAAATCGTTACAATAGTAAAGTGTAGCTTGTAGCGAATCTAGCCCTGACCTGTCCCCTGATTTGCATAATATAACACAGCTCTACCGCAGGAACACCCATTTGTAAAAAAACTATGCGTCACCGTTTCCCGAAACGACCAGAAAGAGAGAGACATCTGTGTTCCAGAAGATGCTTCGAACGCTCTCGAGTGCTACTGGATATATTAGAGAAGCGACCACGAGAGGGAAGGATGATTCCGAACACAATATTTGCAGTCAGTTTTAGCGGGAAAAGTAAATGTTGCGACACCAAAATACTATGCAACCTGATTTTATTGGTAAGCCCATTGAATTTTTCAAAAGAAAATTTAATTTTTTTAAGAAAGAAACCCAATGTTTGACGGAGTTTGTCAATACTGATACTAACTTGATGAAGGCGTCATACCTCGATAGTTGATTTTAAAACTCCAAGAATGCACTTACCTATTTTGCACTTCAAGTTGACGAAAGCATCGATGTTACAAACATGGTGCAGCTACTTGTGTTCGTGCGATTTGATTATAATGAAGAGGTGATAGAAGGGTCTTTGTTCTGCAAACTTGAATTAAATACCACAGCCCAACTCATTTTTAAGGTAATTGATGAATATATGTGCTCCAAATAGGCATTCTCTGGTCCAAGTTTATATATTGGCTTGTGTACAGATGGGGCAAAAGACATGTCAGGAAGATTGACAGGGCTAGCAGCAAAAATAAAGGAAGTTGCTCCTGAATGCAAAAGTAGGAATTGTGTCATCCATCGAGAAGCATTAGCTGCTAAAGGTATGCCAAAAAATCTCAACTCTGCTCTATAAGATGCTGTATTAACTTCATGAAGGCTCTAAACAGAAGATTATTCTCCTTGATGTGTGAAGAAATGGGTGACAAGTTCTAGACTTTACTCCTGCATACAGAAGTGAGGTGGTTATCTCGGGGAATTTTTTTTAACCGTCTCTCTCTTTGAACCGAAATTAGAAGTTTTTATGTGTTTAAGTGAAAACGATGATGGCAGAAAAAAAATTGTTTGCTGATGAAGAATGGTTGTCAAGATTGGCTTATCTAGCCGATATTTTTGACATACTCAACACACTGAACTTGGAAGTTCAGGGACCAAACACAACAGCCTTCACAGCCTGTGACAAAATAGAGAAATTTGGTCCTGTTTTTTTTTCACAGGAGGAAAATTTATCTGCATTTCCCACTCTATGATAATTTTTTGAAGAAAATGAAATATCTCTAATGCCAGATGTAGTTGCAGATATCATTTTTTACTTGAAAGGCCTTCAAGAAAGCTTTAAGAAGTATTTCTCTGAAGATTATTCAAAAGTGGACTGGATCAGAAATCCTTTTTCGGGAACCTCGCTAAATGAGTTGAAACCAGAAGAAAGTTTTATCGATCTTACAGAAGATAGTTCCATGAAAGATTATTTTGAAGAGAAATATTTAATTAATTCTGGATCGGATGTAAAACCGAGTACTCTTTCATTTTCCGGCAAACTCTACTATTTTTGATGCCATTTGTTACGAGTTACTTGTGCTAGCGTGGATTTTCTGAACTCTCGTACATGAAAAATAAACATAGAACTAGAATAAGTGTTAAAGAAGACTTAAGAGTGAAGATAAGTTCTATTTCTCCTAATGTTGATATTTTAATCACAGGCAAAAAAACAAGTTTCGCACTGAAGACTATAAAAGTATATTTTGTATGATGATTAATGTTTTGCTGAGTTTGTACTAATTTTTTATTTGTATGTTTTTAGACCTATGGGTAATGAATAAAACTGTAGAATATTACCATTTTAATCTTTTTGTTTCTCTTTTATTACAAGCATGTTATAAATAAACAAATATCCAACCATTGAATATGAATTTTTCTCAGGAATTGAATTCAAAAAGCCTTTGAACAGTTCTAGAAGAGTAAATATTATACGTTAATTGAAATATTTAGGTCTGGTGGTACCCACTTTTTATAGGTAAAATGGTTCTCGGTGAAATTGTCTGAATTTTTAGTATATTGTAGTATTAGATGTACTGATTGAACGTGCAGAATTGCAAAGTTCGTTGATGGGTAGATTTTGTTCAAGTTAAAAATCTGTTCTCCTCGCGATTTGAAAGTGCCAACTGCGTTTTTTTCCGCTCATATCATCAACTTACCTTCATATAATTGAATGTTATTCAGATGGAACAATAATTGAAAACATTTTAGTAATGTCTGAAAATTCGATGTAATAATGAAATATTGATAATTCACTTGGTATGCAATATACTATTCTTTTTCCATCATTACACAATTCATTCATTCACAATTCATGCATTTCGTACAGGGTAATAGAATCATATAGACATCTATTATATTTCATCAATATAGGTAATTTAACACGTAAAGGTAATAATAATTATCACTGATGGAACTAATGAAACTAAATATAAGTACTAAGGGAGGCATGAATAGAAATAATCATATTATACTGGGTATTTCCGAAATTGGAGCGTTATAAATATAATGGGAGTGTTGTATGGGACGCAAGGTTTAACTTTTTTTTTAAATCTATGCTCTCACATAGATTTCTGCCATATCTTCAAACTATTGAACGTCTGGCAACATTGTAAAAGTCTTTGGTATTCATGGTGCTTTTGACCTCGGCGAAAGCAAGCGCTTTGGTTCCGTTGTTAACCTCTAATCGATGATTTAGATACATCAATTCCAGGCAAAATTCAATATTTCCCAATTATCAATTTCTCAATTAATAACTATGAAACTAGTTATAGTAAAAAACTAATTTTTTTTTAACAGTTTTGGGGGAAGAATGATGAATATGTTAAATAATAATGAAGGAATTTCACCGAGTTAATCGTGAATTACAGGGTGATTTCTGAAACATTGATATTATGTCAATTTTATCATTGAAAATTTTCATGATCACCCTATAAATTTCAACGATATCATGTTCATAGGGTATCAGCTATCTTGTGTACGAAAGAACCGGTCATATATTTCACCAATTTTTCAAATCACCCTGTACGAAATGTATGAATTGTGATTAATGATGGAATAAGAATAGTATATTGCATGCCAAAATAATTTTATCAATATTTCATCATTACATCGAATTTTCAGACATTCTTTGTACATAAAAATATATTCTGCACCATCTGATTGATATTTAGTAATATAGAGGTAAGTTGATGCTGAGAGCGAAAAAAAAATGCAGTTGACACTTTCAAATCCCGAGAAAATAATTAAATAAAAATTACTGATTCTTAACTTGAACGCCATGTATTTCAAAATCTATCCACCATCGAACTTAGCGATTCTGCACGTTCAATCAGTACATCGAATACTACAATATATCAAAAATTCAGACAGTTTCACCGAGAACCATTTTACCTATAAAAAGGGCGGGGTCCTTTCTCAAAAAGTTAAGTGGTACACAGGTGCAATAAGGTTGGAACCCCTGGACTAATGTAATATTCCAAAGTTTTAGTTCAATCAAAAAATCGAAAACTTCTAATGATCATCAGGTTCCGTGATAATCCCTGTATATAAGTAGTGCGTACGAAAACCGTTTTTAGAATGTTTTTTATAAATAATTCAACTTAGGTAATTGTAGGAAAACAATTCTATAATTCACTCTAAAATAATAATATATAAATTTTCCAGAGTCGATATGTATATAAGAAACTACTGGGTATATTTTTTAGAAAATTTGTACAAGGAGCTGTTCCAGTTAAAATATTTTCAGTTTTCTACGACTTCTGGTTATACCAGAAGTGGACCCCAATTTCGTATTGTTTTTTATGGAACATTCTTTTTTTATTGCATATTTAGAATGAACGATGAATTTCAATATAACTTTATTCGAATCATCATATGTTTAAAGGGCTCCAGTTTTCAGTTATTTAAATTTTTTGAAAATTATAACTGAGCCGTTCAGAGAAAAATTAATTATTTGGAAACAAAGAGAGTTAAATTGCTAGTATTTGTCTAAATGATCCTTGAAGCGTACTAAATCATTGGAAACTTTTCAAAGAAGATATACGGGGTGCTCGAAATTTTTTTCCTTAACGCCAGTGGATGGCGTTGAGTACAAATGGTCCTGTTAAGTGGCCCCCTCGTTCACCAGACATGATACCTCTAGATTTTTATTTTTGGGGATTTCTGAAAAATGAAATGAACAAAATTAAACATAATAATGTAGATGAACTGAAAAATTATATTGAAACTATAATCAATAGAATTGATGGCCGAACTGTGTTGAATGCCACAAGTAGTGTCAATAGAATGGCCCAAATATGTGTTCAACAAGAAGGCGATGTTTATGAATATTTATTCGATATTTTATAGCGCTTTATCAATCCCGTTTGTCATAAATGTTTCCTATTGATAAAAGTGTCTTATTTTCACCTTTACGAAAAAAAGTCAAATGAGATTTGTTGTTGGGAATGTTATTACGAATCGAAATGCATTAAAAAATATAGGGTGTTCCATTGAAAGAAATATCATTTTATGAAATATTCTGAAAACGAGACTGTGATTTTTTTTTTTTTTCGGCATCGAGAAGGCTATTAAAAATGTTATGGTGCCGACTCAATTTGGAACAGCCTGTATCGGTATTCAGAATTAGGTATTTCGGTCTATCATCAAAATATACCCAAAATAAGTCGTTTTTAGAAAATAAAAACTATTGAAGACTAGTTTCGTAGAATGAATAGATGTATGGAAGATCTTGGAATTTGTATCTCACTCCGTGGCTAGTGGGTAGCAGTGTATAAAAAATGATCGATGGCGACGCGTAATATAACTCAATCAAAGCTCTATATATACCTTGAAAACTATACATTTTTAAGTTTTATGACTGTGTGATCAGAACATCAACAGGAAAATTCAGCAAAATTCACGAAAAGCCGTTTCTCATGTGAAATGTGCGGGGTCCTTAATAACAACTTTCAAATATAAATATAATAACGACTCGCCTTCATTCATCACCGAATTTCAATGTCCTCCGATCAACCTAAGGATGTCATAAAATCACTTTCATTGCCAGTCATTTGTATGTTGAACGCTACCTCGCAATTATATCAATAAAATAACATTAAACTTCAGGGCACATCGCAAGTAACACCAAAACTACATTTCCTTTTGCAACTTCGGCGAGTGTTTCATAACGAATTGACGGATCCCGCCTGCGTAAATTCTTCGTAGAATCGAATCGGGTCTGAAACCTGTTGGCGGTCCCTAACCATCCCGAATATTTTCTCAATAGTCTCGAAATAACCGCGCTTCCCACCGCGATGAAGGAATAGAAAACGTTGCGGAAAGCGATGTGTTCAAAGATTGATTTGGTGTGAAAATATAAAGAAAAATTTAAAAAACGTGATCGAGTGAGGGTGTATGGTATTCGCTAAAATTTTTGGATATAGCAGTTTTCTTTGAATATCAAAATGTACGGGATGTTATTGGAAAGTGTTCAGCATTTTGTTCAGGTATGTAAACTTTGATGAAAAAAAAAAAACAAGAATTAAGAGTGACATTCCTCGGGCCCAAAATACTATGTAAAAAAGTATTACCTAACGATTGAGATTCGCCAAACTTATGAGGTTATTACATTTAGATCTTTACATCTGACATTATCAGAATCGCTCAATAAAAATAGAGAAAACTTAGAGGTAACAAATTGCCATACAAAATTTTTCCCAAAAAACCCATTATCGGGATTTTTTGTAAACGGATTCGTGTCCAACTCGACATGAGGAACAGATACAAAGCCCCAACGGTTGGGTGTATTTTTTTCCATTATTGGACCCTGGGCCTTTATGGCGTTTAATCCAAGAGAAGGAAAAGATAAAAATGATTGATAGAGATTCCGATTTTCTTGTAAAAAGTTTGGCTCACTTTTTATTCATGCTTTCTTTTCTATTAAACCATGTGTATACTCTAGAGCAGGTTAGCAGAAACATTTTCAAATTAATTAATTCAATTACATGGAACAAAAAAAAAATTAATCTAGTTTCTTTGGTTCTGGAGTTATAAAGGAAAAATCGAAATTTTACAAATTCTTTTTTTTCCTACATCTCTTTTATTATGGGAAGATTTTTCAAAACGTTTGGCACTTTACCATAGCAACTCCTTATTTACTATCCCAATATACAAATTAAAATAATATACAAGGTGTCGTTCAAATCGGGCCAACCACAACTTTTTAATTTCTTATAAGGACCTGTATTTTTTATTGCATTTTTATAAATGTTAGGGTGATTTTCATATTGTATTATTTTTGTAGAAATATCAAAAATGTTTTGATTCCATTACAGCTGAAATTGAAAAGTGTAAATTTGTGATGGATTCACTTCTTATTATCTGACATTTTTAAATTTATCTGTTATGGAATTTGAAAAGTATTAAAATTTTATCGATGATAGTTCATATTCCCAAAAAACTCTGCAGTTCAAATGCAAATTCTACGGCAATATGAAACATGACTGGTAACATTTGGAAAAAAAAGTTGAAGGTGGTCCCATTTGTACGATACTTAAATAATTTTTATTCGCATATCTAGATAGTCTACAAAAACTTGCTGTGGCAAAGTTCCAAAAGAAGCTAGAGCAGATTTTTTTGTTTCAAATATATATAGAAGAATAATTCATATCTCTCAACTTTCAATATAGCTCGTCGATAACTATAACTTGAAATTTACATTTTTCAAAATCGCTTTATGGGTTCCAAAATAACAGGATGTTGCTATTTCAAATCGCACCCACTGTATATTATAGCAGATAAACTAGAAAATTAAGTAGATAATTGAAATAGGTACACAATTTAATTCAGGCAGGTATATTAATAGATACTAGCGTATATTTAGCCAATCAGAAAAGTAGTTTAAATATGATCAGAATAGCATTAGCAGTTTAATAAGCCTTTTTAAGCTCCTGAGGATGCCAACTTTGTTGGCGAAACGCGCGTCTAGTTATATTGACGTTTTCTTTTGGTTACTTTATATTTCTTCTATATTTATTTATTTACATATTTATAAACATCGGAAACCCAACAGAAATTACATATTTCCTAAAAAACTCAACATAAACGTGTATTTATTGTTCATTCACCGGAGAAATAGTAGTGAATTAAATAAAATAGCATATTTCACATGATTTGCAGAGTAGATATCACGAAAGATACTTTCACAACTTCCTACGGATCTGTTACTTGTACCTCGTACCTTAATTTAGCTAAGCAAGTATCTCTCATTTGTGACAAAGATAAATGAAAAATGTCGAAGTCTATGAATTTCGCATTGTGAATGTGAAGCATTTTATTTACAGGAAACTTACAGCAATTGGTTTCACTGGTATCAATAGAAAATAGTTACGATTTTATAAAAGAAAAGTTATAAACATTCAGTGTTATTTTATTGGATGAAAACCTTGTCGTATAAAACGTGTTTCTTCTATTGAAAAGAATGAACATTTCGTAAAAAGTGGGGTTACTTTTGTCTCATGGAAAAACTTCTAATGTGAGTAATTGATCAACTTTTTTCGTACCCGTTCAAGTCGATTTATATGGTTCGCGTAGAATGGGCTTCAGAATATATGCATACTCCAAATGACTTCTGACTAAACTATTATATAGTGTTATGCATGATTCGTGAGATTTAAATTATTTGGAGCATCCAATCAACAAGCCCAAGCCCTTTAGAGCTTTGGAGACTGTCAGCCCAACTTCCAGATCAAAATTTTATTTGCTGTCTAGTGTTATTCCTAAATTGGTATATCACTCTGTCCACTTACTGAAGAGTTTCACCGTTCAGTTGTTAGTTAAATTACAAGTTTTTTTGGTTTTTGGCAAAAGTTATGGTACGTAATTTTTTTCTGTTTGGATCTAGTCTACTCATTTAACAGAAGTCGTAAAGATGGTACAGATCCTCATGAGAATATTCTTGTTGTTGGCAGTTTTTAATGGGTGAATACATCGTTAGGTCGTCAATCGAAGTGTATGAATCCGTTGCTCAGGCCATTGAGAAATATTAAAAAAATTCTAATGAGTTCAAAGGCTATTACAGTAAAATCAATTACAACTAAACAGAAAGAAATTAGCGAGAATTGTTCACTGTTATTGTCAATCATTTGTCATGACAATTTACTACTATTATATAGTGTTATGCATGATTCGTGAGACAGGAGACAATAAAAGTGTATGAAACCGTTGCTCAGTCCAATGAGAAATATTGAAAAAAGTAATGGACCCACATGAGACCCTTGGGGTAACCATCACTTTGCTTCATTGTTTACACACACATTTTTATTCGCACTATTTGACTCTTGTTCGACAGACACGATTGAACTCATCGGAGTAACCATCCATGCACACCAAAATTTTCCAGAAATGTCGGTGTATACAGCATCCACCTGTTTTTGATTTTCCATATGCTGCAATATTGATTGTACATAGGCTAGGAGGTGAGTGGTTTTCGACCGGCCTCTAAAATTCAATATTGAAAGATGGTTAATTTGTTTTTGGTGAGAAAGAATAACTAATCTGTAATTGCTCCTTCTAGACGTTTATCAGGTTTACATAAAGATTTTGACTCCATAGTTCTCAACTTGAGTTTTAAGCCCATTTTTGAAAATCGGAGTTACAAAGGCCAGACTCCATTTTATTGAAGAAACTGACTGACTGTTTCAGGAATTTATTAAATAAGATGAATTAATTAATTCGAACAAAGTTCGAAAATATGTGCGGAAGATTATCACAATAATGAAACGAATAAGATCGACAAAGTCGAAGTACCCCTCTCCACACGTTTCTACCAAGTAAAAAAGTGTGGAAAAGATCTGTCAGGAAACAACTACTTCCCTGGCTAATACCACGACGGACATGTAAATTTTTCTACTTGGTGGAAACGTGTGGAGAGAAAAGCAATTTTGTCGACTTTATTCGTTTCATTAAGTTAAACAAAGGTTCAATTAGCGTTTCTATGATCGACTTTATTAACACAGCCGGACTACCACCAAGATTACCACATTTTACAATATCAAGTTTTTTTATTTGATTCCTAATCTATACATAGGTATATAGAAATATTTTATTAATCCTTTGTGACATTACAACATGTATAGGACAAGTCAATCACTCACTTGAAGAAGTGTGTTTCACATTATCTTAAAATTATGACATAGAAAATTATTAAATAATAAAATACATTCGAATGACACAATTAAAAACAGTGAAGTTCCTGCAGGCTATCATGGAAGTATTCTTTTACACTGTAGTAGCATTTATTTGTTATCAAAGGTTTTATTGTCTTTTTGAAATAATTGAAGGAATCGATACTCCTAATGGTTACTGGAAGTTCATTGTAAATTTAATTTTCCATATATCTAAAACTATTTTCCAGTTTTGTAGTTTTGTGCCTGGGAACACAGATGATCAGAGTTCCTGGTGTCATAATTATGATTTGACGAATTCAGTTGGAATTGATCAATGTTTTTCCTCGCATACAAAATACAGTGTACAGTGAATGTTGGCCTACAAGTTTGTCTGAAGTCTAGGCTGAACATTTTTCGTACGATTTTTTTCTGTGTTACAAATATTTTACTGGCATCGATAGAGTTTTCCCATAGGAATGAATTATAACATTAAGTGCGTGTACACTAAACTGTAGTAGACATTAATTAATGCACTGGTGGGCATGCAATCTTTAGTTCTTGAAATTCCATAAAAAGTCTTATATAATTTTGTGTTAACTGCGTTTACTTGCTCTGTCCATCTAAGACTGGAATCAATGTATAAGCCCAAGAATTTTGTTGTTTTAGTTGATTCGATTATATTACTCTCGACTCGGCATGTTAGGGTATGTGAATTGGAGATTATATTATTAGAATGAAAATATACCCATTCTGTCTTATCAAGATTAACCATTAAACCGTTCGATTTACACCAATTTACAAAATAATTTACTCTATCTGCAATCTGTGCGGAGACCGCCAGTGAGGTATCGTCAGCGTATATCGTTAGCAGTTGCGATTTTAGGTGGACTGGTAGGTCATTTGGACCCCGTTATGCAATATGGAACCAACTACTTGGCAAAGTGAGATATGCCGTGTTTTAGAACTCAATTATCTTTCTTAAGGTTCTACAGTTTGTTTCTCAAATTTACAATTCGATAAAAAAACATTAAACAATTAAAAATTTCCTTCTTTAAATACAATATCATTTTCAATAATCAGTAGACAACTTTTTTCTAATTTTACTATGAATTATGTTTTTGTCGGTTGGTTCTTTATTGCATAACGGGGTCTATTTATGAAGAGTAGAAATATCAGCCGTCTCAGCACAGATCCTTGAGGAACTCCTCTATTCATAATATGACAGTTGGAACTATCATCAGAAATAGGGCTTTTTTGGATTGAGGTGGGCAGATAAATTGCCATTTAAAGAGAAGAAAGGAATTTTGAAAAAGCGCGGGATATATCTTGATTACAATTTATATTAGATTTCTGATATGACATGTCAGATGGAAATGAGTTGTTTTTACTTTAATTTTTTTCCATCAGGAATTTTCCAGTCGGGCCCCGATACATCCACGTTCGTGAAAGGAGTGATTACTTGGCTCGAGAATCATGTGCCCTGAGTAGGCGAAGTGAACTAAGAATTGCGGCATCCCGCATTCGTTCGGATAATATTTATGCCTTAATAGGATGGCAAGCCTGTATGATTATTTACTATCAGAACCACCATTTTGACAAAATGGTTTTGGTAATGCCTGAGGAGTTCAAAGAGTAGATCTCGATATCTGGTCCATTTTTCTTCCTCTTTTCGGTCAATGTTCGTTTCGCCAGGAGCCGAAAACTCAATGGCGAAAATCGTCTTGCACTGATGGACGAAGTGGATTACATCAGGCTCATTGACTTGTATCTGCCTGAGGGTGGAAAATGAGTAGTTCCAATAGATTTAGCACTTCTCATTTTCCACAATGAACTCAATATCTCCCGGAGCATACGGCAACACTGGTGACTCGCCTGTACAAGTACAACACTCTGCTTTGTGCCTGTAGATATAGACTGAAACCGCATAAGCTGATGCTTCCGTCTAAGAGACGTACGTCCTCTCCGTATTGCGTGTACTCTTCTACCACCCTTAAGGACTGATGTAGACCCTTCTCACCAGAGGAATATAGTATGAGGTCATCCATGTAGAAACTCATGCCTCCGGTTGCTGAAGGTGAAGCTGTTGTATCCGTAGAATTTCTGTAGCGCAACCGACAATGGCCAAATGGGGTGCAGAAGAGAAGAGGGCTGAAACACGCCCCTTTTAAAGAACCTGCTCTGTTCGGAGTCGACCAGATCTAATGGTGAAGCGACATCAGCTTCCCAATGCATCTCATTATTTAATCGGGAACCACAGTACATCTGAGCAAATGCATGCGTGATACATCTGTGGATCAGCAGGTTCTCCTTGCAGCGACCCTTGTTCCGTTTTCACCTAAAAATTTATTGTTAATTGTGTATGTCTGAATCCCAATTTTGAGTTAAAAGTAAATTCACTATATTTTTTCGTGATATTGCTGTGTTTTTCTATAATTGATTCCGAATATATTGAGCGTTCCCTATACACGAGGTTGACACACACTAGCCAGACGGCAGAACAGAATTTGTTCTCAAGTGTGCTACAACTCACTCCCTTATTATAACGAGCTCTCATCTCGAAAGAAAAATCGCTGCATTCCTAGTCAACTATATGATTATATGGACAAAAAAGGTTTTGTTACCTTTGAATATCGTGATTTGTAAAACGTTTATATTTTTTTAACCGAACAATCTTCAATTTTCAAATTCCTAAAAATACCAAAAACGTATATCTATCTACAGTCCACAAAATAATCGAAACTCCTACAAACCTTTTACCTCATATATCCGTTCATACACCAGATCAACTGCGGAAAGAATTCGCATGTATAATATGCGGGTAAACATCTTATAACATGCGTTCTAGCATGTTATCGGTCTGTAGTTATTTTCGTCAACCGGCTGCACCCTTACGAGCAACCCTCAGAAGTCGGGAGACTTATGCGAGCTTTGATTTCATAATAGGCTTCCGATTAGTCAAAACACAACGAATTACTTCAAAACCTCTCTATGTTTATAGCGTTCTTCATTTGAGCGCATGCTTGATGGCAGAATCAGTGACTTCATGGTGAAACGGGTATTTGTAACTGAGGATCTGAGTTGATTATTTGAGAGAAACTTAATAGAACTAACTATTCACGGTAACAGGAGTAATTAATTCAATACACTCTAGTGAAAAAGAAAACACTTCAAAATTATTTCTAGTGGCCTCAAAAGGATTCACCTAATGAACTTCCTATTTTAATTAAACTTGCCTATGTACTCATACGAATACGACTAAAACAAGAAAACGCAGACTACCCTATCCAATTATTGAAGTGCACTGTTTAATGAATATTAAATAGAAGTGTTAGGTAGAACTGGATATTTTCATTTAGGGTACATGAAATTTACTTTGATGTGTATGCTCTCTTTACAAGTGAGTAATTGAGAATGCTTTGGAGACGAGGAAATTACCAAACAGTTTTCATCTCTACCCGGAAATGTTGCATCGTAGAAGATATGCCATATTCATTCAGGGATAGCAACTAATGCATGAGTTTCAAATTATCATCAGGGAAAGCACAATTATCCTTGTGTCTGCAGAGCCCTCGATGTCATCATCATAGACCATTGATGAAAAAATTCTAATGAATACAAAGGTTATTATAGTAAAATCAATTACTACTCGACAGAGAGACAAGAAAAAATTTGCAAAAATTGTTCACTGTTATCATTGTCAAGCATTAGTCATGTTAATTTTAAATAAAATGGAGCATTTTCCACCATATCATGAAAAACAGCAGTTGTACTGGAAGTTTTTCTTCTTCTGATGCATAAGTGCAGGATCTTTTGTGAGGAGGTGTGATGAAGTCTAGTCCCAGTTTTACCAGAATTTTCATGCGAAGGCGAATTGAAGGCACTCGCAGTGAGAACTGGAAAACCAGCTTTTGATATGAGCCAAAAAGAGGCCTGGGGTGGAGAGCTGCGAGACTGGTAACCGGTTGTAACAATCCTGAAGCCGGATCTGACTGCGCCTGTTTGGATATTCACGCTCAGCCTACTCGCATGACCTCGTGTCTGTTCGTTAACAATACACCCATGACTCATCATATCCAAAAAGGGACGAGAACCAGGTTGAAAAAATCTGGAGAAGTCGCTAAATGACGGCAACACCTATCGGCGTTTAGAGAATGTTCAAACAGAAGCCTTATTATTACCGCCGACGAGTCCGCTTGAACATCCAGAGTAACAGCGAGAGAATGGAGGAAACCTATGAAATCAAGGAAGATGTTGGAGGATTTTAGACAGGTGACCTTGTTTGGTTGTACAAGCCCAGACGTCGCCGAGGACTATCACCGAAGCTGCGGAATTCGTGAGAAAGTCTGTACAAGATCATGAAGAGAATTAACGATCCCGTCTACCGAATCTATAAGCCACCATGGGGAAAACCCAAGGTCGTTTAGTGAAATAGGTTGTCCCCTCACACCTGAAACCACTATCAAGTCCGCAGCCTCAGGCCACTCGAGGATGAAATGACGTTCCAGAAGTTTATGTCCCTGTAATGAAACGGGCAGGAAGTTCTATATGGAGTAACCTATGGGAAACCACGAAACCATTTCAAGGTACCTGCCAATTATCGTATAGCTCACTATGTAGCAGAAGATCTCCAAATGTCCAGAAGCATCGCCGTGGTATTCTCCAAGAAGTTCAGTCGACTCCAGGAACTACGGGAACGGAACCCAGAAATTGAAGGGGTGCTGTAATTGAAAAAGGGACAAAGAAACATCTACTATCTGGTTACTAAGAATCGTTCTCGAGATGAACCGTACTATGAAGATGTCTGGAAGATCCTCACCAGATTAAGACAGACGATGCTGGACCAGAATCTTGTGGACCTGGCAATCCAAAAATTTTCCTAAGGGACTGGAGAGTTATAAGATGCATGTTGGGGATGATATTCAGATCCAACGGCGTCAAGACTTTGGTGTGTTGTAGCTATATTTCTCGAGTCAACGTGATTGTGGAGATTGATGGTGATGGTGGAGATTGTGGAGTATTACTTCCATTGAACTTCAATGTGCAGATATAGAGAATTTTGCAGGTATCGACACTCTCCAAGGACAAGTCCAAGAATGTCTTCAAGACCATGAACCAGGACCTGACCTCATTTCTGCTCGTTTACGATACACTCATGACTCATTATATCCGAGGAGAAACGAGAACCAGCTTAGAAAGATCTGGAAAAGTCGCTAAATGACGGCGACACCTCTAGGCGTTTCGGGAATGTTCAAACAGAAGCCTTTCTGATATAAATAAAGTAATCACGAGTGGGTGAGGTCAGATCAGTTGCAGATATAGCCAGTTCGAGAGTTCGCAAATGGACAGAATTAGTGACAGTGATTACTTTAAATGTATAAAATGAATCAAATAGTTGTAGTTCAAGAGTGAAAATGAATTAGCGAAATATAGTAAATACATTACATAGTGAACGAATTGTCCGCGGCCGCTGTAGCGCCCGGCTGAAAACCAGCCTTACTAGGGTTTTCACGAGACTGCGCGACTGGTAGCCAGCGATGGTATCATCTGCGGTCGTGAACTAGTCCTACCGGAGCATTCACGAGGAGGAGAATTGAAGGAACTCGCTTCCTTGACGAGCACCCACACACAAACAAGATTACTGCCCTCTGGGGTATCACCTTAGAATGATGAGAAAGTCATAGATACTACTACGAGCACTTCGCGGAAAATGCAGAACAGCTGCTTTGCGAATGCCCAGCGCCTTTCTGCAAGAGGCTCAAATTCCTGAAAGGGGCATTCCTAACTCCCCCCGAAATCAGAAACTCAGTTCCCAGGAAACTGATAAACTTCGCACGAAGTCTGAGAATCCTAGGTCTTGAATAGATAAAGGGTCACACAGAAAAGACCTTATAGGTCGAGGTGCTTGTGAGGCTGCACAGTCTGCAAAAACCCCCCTACAATCTACAATCTACAATCATTTTGTTAAGTTGACATTTTCCATGATACAGTATAACGGTCAGTAACTCCTCAAATATCCGAAACTAAAACTAATCATACTTCTGTCCGCAACGAAAATAGTTCGAGTATTACATGTGATTTCTGTAGATCTCTTAACTAACTCGTTGAATTCGGAAGAATCAAGAAATTCTAGGAGAGGACTGCATCGAATATCGTTAGCGAACAAACTTATGAAGTAGTAGTTTGTCATCCTGAGGGAACGGACGTATTTTGTGGAGCTCGGTCTCTCATGAATAATGTCGTGAAGTAACTGAAGCTAGTGTTACCAGGCCGGTCGAGAATCCCGTCGTAGCTGTGATGAAAGACTAATGTCGACAAAAATGGCAACGTGAGGCCTTTGTGTGTACAATACTAATAATGGACAGAAAGCTTTTCAATTATTTCAAGCACCTTTGATAAGTAAACTGAAGTAGGGTCACTCGCCGCCATAGTTGTGTCTACATCCCCACCCCGAATTTTGCGTTCAGCCGATGTATTCTGTGCTATTGCGCAACCAAAATGAATCTGAGATAGAATGCCGTACGTAAGACCAAGTGAGACAGGACAACTCTCAGCTGACCCCTCTAAACCCACCGCATGCCAGAAAAAAATAAAATCTGATCCCGATACATCAAAGGCGCCGACTGGTAGTGAATCTACTTCAGTTTACTTATCTACGGTGCCTCAAGAATCAATAAAGTTTCGTTACTGGGCCGTTGTGGTCGTGATGGTAGAGCACTTGCAAGTTATAGGGTAAGACCTCGTTATTCTTTGGCTCCCACAAGTTTCGACTTCTGAGGGCTGTCGTTCGTAGGGAGACGACAGCTGGTTAACGGAAAAAACTATTCTAAAACAATTTTTTTCAAACAATATCAACTAATGTCAGTCTATATTCAAATAACGATATAGAAGATACATTAATGATTTCCTCTGAACACACTTGAAAATAAAACATGTGAATATTTTAAAGGGAGTAGAATTGAGAGAATAGAGATTTCACTAAATGTCCTACAAATAATGGAAAATACATTGGAAATTGTAAAAATTCGAACAAGGTTCTAATATATTATGCCATAGAGATATCAACAATGTGAAAGAATACGGGGTACCCTTCTCTCTAAGCGTTTCCACCAAGTGGAAAATTAAAGGCAAGTATCTGTCAGAAAACAAGTACTTCCATGGATAATACCACGACGGACATTGAACTACATCTGACAGATATTTGTGCAACGTTCTTCCAAGTGCTTGTCTTGTAATTAAACAAAAGATTATCCTTCTACTAGTTGATTATTATTCATTTGGCAGGGACAGGACAGACAATTATAATGTTGTCCGACCTATCCTGTCACTGATGAGAGGCAATAAACCTCGAAACATGCATGTCTGCAGGTGGTCATTCCCAGCCAAATGAAGGATAATTGAATTACCAACAGAAATATATTGTTGATGTGAATATGATACAAGTTCCTTTACAAGATAATTCGAGTAACTCAATAAAAAAATTTATTGAACAAAACAAACTAACATATATTTAATCATTATAAATGTGGCACATATATCAATGAAAATAGAATAACTATTTATTCCCGATAACTGAAATCAGTGATAACAATAGTTAATGAATATGTAACTAAATTTCTATGTTTTGACATCTCTAGACTGATTTTCTTTCACCTTCTTCTGCTATTTCATTATGCAGTATTCAATTTCTCACATGCCTTCTCTGTAGCATTTGGTAAATTAAATGTAATGATTAGCAATAGGGTTGAAATTACAGGAATGCAAAGGGTGAAACAAAGATATTTGTACATTGTGCACTTCTTAATAGTTGTCAGTATCTGCCAACTCACTGGAAAGTGCATATTCTATTTTATATGCAAGCAATAAAGTTTAATGCAGTTGCAGTTGGATATACTTCACAAAGAGTTTTCATTAGGATTCTAGCTCATTTTGGTACTTCAGAAAAGTGTGGTTTTAAAAGCCTAAATAAATCATGGACAGCGTTTTGAGGGACAATATGTTTGAATACCCACATTGCCAGTTGGGGAGTAAGATATTGTTTGTCCACTTTTTTTTGTGTGTGCTTGATCATCATCATTATATTTGTTTAGTTCCTTCTCAAAACTACTGATGTATCTAACCGATGAAAGTTTAGATAACCGTGATTCAGAATTGGCAGATTCTCCACACATATCGTTTGTGAAAAGACACATTTATCAATCATTTTGAAATTACTTCTCAAAGAAACCATGAAGCAGATTTTGACGATGAAGCGCATATCAAGCGAAACTATGAAAAAACAATCAGTGAGCTCGAAGAAGGAAATAGTGGAGGTATATCAAGAAAATGTTTCGAGGTTCTCAACAGAGATAACTCAAAAAACTCAGAACTTTAGTGATATTCACACGAAAGAAATCTGAGGGGAGAAATGTTTCCATAACAATCCTTATGTTTGTCAAAGGAAGAATGAAAGGAATTCTATAAAAAGTATTTTTTTTTATTTTAAATTCTAGTTTTTCACTTCTTTTGGTGAGAAACACTGTATAATGTTTGCTAATTGGTCGTAGCTTACTCTACTAGGTATTGAGGGTGCTCGGTAGCGAGGCGGTTAGATGCCGGCCTTCTAAACTTCCACTTGCATTTGGCCAGGATCAAATTCTTGAAAACAAGAAAAATGTTCTCAATTTCATATCGATGGGCAATGTAATTTGTCTAGATGCCAATCCCGACGTCTGGTGCTTGATTGGAGTTCGCGCCGACCACCCGGGGTAGTGCTGTAGATTTTCCGGGTTTTCCTACAGCTGAAAAGTGAATACGCTACCAAAAATCAGTAAGCCGCCACGGAGCGTCACTGCAAATAATAATAATAGCCGTTCTCTACCCTGTGTTTAACCCTGCACAGTAATTACAGTATATTCCGTTAGCCATTCCTTTTATTCTTTATATGAAAGGTCAAT
This sequence comes from Chrysolina americana, assembly GCA_958502065.1. NCBI lineage: Eukaryota > Metazoa > Arthropoda > Insecta > Coleoptera > Chrysomelidae > Chrysolina > Chrysolina americana. The sequence goes on along the minus strand of OY293417.1, from coordinate 16,567,883 downwards.
CTCAAAAAGTTAAATACCCTTGTATTTTATTTCAGCTGGAGTATGGCGAAGAAGTTTGGCAGCAGGCTCTCCATCAATCAGGATGCAAATATAGTGTCTTCAACACTCATCAGGTCTATCCCGACCACATTATGACGTCCTTGGCCTCAGCCCTAGCCAACATCACATCGAAATCCTATGAAAGCTTCATGATTTTTTTCGGAAAGTGCTTCGTCAGATTTTTCAGTAACTATGGGTAAGAATATGTAGTTGAAGTGTTTTTGTGATTAAGAAAAGAGGAAAAAGTTTTCGGGCATTAAAAGTTTTGAGTACTAAAGAAAAACAAGGAAACTTTGTTGAGTTGAGGAGATAGTTTCCTCAACATGAAACGACAGAAGTTCGTCCAATTAGGCGCTAAACAGCTGAAGAGATAAACAAGGGCGTACTACTGAACTTTTCCATATCAACAATGTTTTCGGCGAGATATAATAACAGCTGTCCTCAACCCTCGCAAACTATATCATTGGGTACTTACACTCGTGGAAGTAAAATACAGCGGCTGTCTGGTTAACTCAGAGCTGGGCCAAGGTATGCTTTTCAATTTTCACGTCCCTTTTTGAGGTTGTTACTAAAAATTGATTCATTGAACCATTGGTGGATATACAGTCTGTCCATAAAGTAGCCCCCTCTTCGTATAAACTTTTGAACGGATTGACATTATTCTTAAAATTTTTTTTGATCAAATAGTAGTTTATAACCTGCTTTTTGTCGCTCGCAGCTGGTCACGAACGGATACCCATCCAACGTTGGGTAGAGGGATCTAGTCTAACATGGGTATGTAGTATGTGTGAAAACGACTACAGACGGTTACTCATCAAACGTAGTCGGAGGAATCTGACTGACATGAGTACCTAGGGGGAGGGGGAATGGCCCCATCAAGAAAACTTGATTCCTCTTCACATGGTGTTGGCCTCCAGGGGGCGTGGTTTCCGAGACAGCACAAAACAACACCGTACTACGGTAGATGATCTTGGGTTCCTGTCCTATGGGCTCAGGGTTGGGTTCCTTGGGGTCTCGGCGGGTGAGCAGCGTTAAATCTGCTCGGGTACTGACACTGCAGAGCTAGTAGTATGTGAAATCATACGGCCCGATCATTGGACAATGAAATGGTACCCACGGCACGCTGATTTGGCGTATCCAAATTAGGCGAATCAGCTTTGCCACATTGCTCCGGGATAAGCTAACGCAGGTACTTGGAGCCTTGGGGGTCGCTATGTTGGCTTGGTCTCGACCGCAGAACAAAGAGTTTCATGTTGCTGAATGGTATGGTAGATTGTCGCTCGGCATCTCTAGGAGTGGACAGTCCTATACCGTTTGATTCCATAATAGAGAATCGAGAATCAATGAAGAGGCTTTCACAACTTTTCGTTCCATATGCTCTTTTCAGTTCAGCTTGGAGTCCAAGATGACTCCAAGCTACTTGACTGAGCTTTTGTATTGTTGGGACCTCCAATTCAGTTGGACATTTGGAAGATGTGCTGGTTTGCGTTTTCTGGTGAAAAGTACCAGCTCCGCCTTTTCAGGGTTCACACTCATTCCTACGGATCGGCATCATTCATTCACCCCGTTTGTATCGTGCCCCTCAGGATGCTGGACTCCTGGTCATCGACCAAGATAACAATATCATCCGCGTAAGCCTGAGTGAAGTAATCTAGGTGTTTAATTTTTTCTCACGGGGCTGGAGATACTTCTAAGAGTTGCTCTAGCTATCCTCTGAGAAAGCATGGCATGAATCCATTTTATTATGGTTGGGTTCACGCCCCTTTCTTGGCATATAGAATCAAATGACTTATTGTCCAATGCTCCTGCTACTTCGATGAATAATATACCTAGAGTAGTGCTGCTACGATCTAATACTTCCCTCAACCCTATGAACGAGTAGATGGAGGGCAGTCTCCGTTGACATGCCAACCTGGTACACGTGCTGAAGTGAACTGGTGTATCTGTCTACCAGCCTCTCAGTTGTCTTCAGAAGAAAATATGTGAGGCTAATGGTTCTGAATGCTTTTGCCTGAGTGTAGACACTTTTACCAGGCTTCCTTGACTATTCTCCCTACTTCAGGAAGGTGTTCGTATGCTAGGCAACTTCGAAATATCTTCAGAATATAGGGGATTAGGATATCTTTGCCCTTTTGTAATAGTACTGGAAATATATCATCTTTCACCGGAGATTTGAAAGATGAAAAGGACTCAATGGCCTAGTCCAATATTTCGTAGGTTAAAATCCCAGCAGTCATTTTGTAGTCTACTCTAGTTTTGGATGGTAAATTTGACTGAGGCTTGGGTTTTGCAGAGTCACTTGCCGGAAAAAGAACAGAGAGCATGTGTTGGAGTGTCTCTCTATCCAAGGTAGTGTATCTGCCTCCGGGCAGAGCGAGCACCTCCAGTCTCGCTGCCGGATCTTTGGATAGGACGTTTTTGAGTCTTGCCGCCTCTGGTAATGTGCTAATGCCTTGGCAGTAGGCTCTCCAAGCCTCAAATACTTTTTTTATATTTCCTTTGTGCTGACTTAATAGCCTTCCCAAAGTATGGGTTGTTTGGTCAGTGGTAAATATCGAAAGTTCCATTCATAGTTTGCTTCCAACACCTAAACTACTGTCCTATTGGAAGGTACTACCAGGTTAAAAAAAAAAATGCAAATAATTCCAAGGACTCACATTTCCAGCCATTTTGAGAAAAATCTCTTGGAACCCTATATCAAGATTTGTGAGGAAAAAGCCATATATCATGCGAAAATTACCTCAGGGAAAGAACGTGCTACTTTGGTAATAATTTTCACGAGAGCGTTCATTAGGTTACAAACCCGAATGCTTCTTTACAAATTTAATGTTCTCTAGAGGCACTCGTTTGATAAATTATCCTTCTGCTGTCGCAAATTTCAAAACTCAAATTGCTATTAATTTCTTTATTATTGAATAATATAGATACGGAAAAAGAACGAAATAAGTCTTGAAATTTCCATTAAAATTATTTCTAGGCAACTAATATGGCTTCTTTTTGGGTTAACTTTTCTCTCTAGTTTCCGTCAGTTTTTTGAACTCTTTTACTTTTCTTAGTTTTTCTTCAAGCATTTTTGTGCAGCAAGTTGTTGAAGTATCTTGAGCGGTGGGGCCCAATGATATTACGGCTAGACCCCGTTATAAACATTTCGAATGGCTGTCACATTCTAAGCACAATGTTTATTGCAGCTTGTTTCGCGGTCAGCCAACCCAAAAGTCGGCAAAGCTGAGTTTCTGCTCAATTATCTACTTACTTACAAGCTTTATATAGTTAATATCGCGAGTTAGAATGTGACTCCATTTGGACCGTAGCTCGAAATGTAAATAACGGGGTCTAGCCGAAATATGTCATTGGTGGGGCCACAACACTTCTTTTTTTTTTTAGGTGTTCATAGTTTTCAAGAGAAACTCGAATCTTTACTGAAAATATAAAAAAAATTAATATCACTTTTACAAAATTATAAATTTTGAATGTCTTTTCCCTGCTTCACTATAGATGATACCAGTACCATTGATGGTATCGCGATGAAAAATTACTTCAGGATGCCATCTTTGCACTGCAAATTCTCTGATTGGTCTTGAACAAAAATAAACACATCTTTGGATACAATGGTTCTCGCCATACTTTGGTCAATTTCTCCAACTTTGAAGGATGAAGGTTTCTGTCGAGCACTTCTGAATGTTTGGACCCAATCATGGGGTAGCTCAGTTGTAGTTTTGCAGAAAATGAGACCTATATTTCTGTCGCACTCCATATATGAGTAGCCTCGTATAAGATATATTGCCATGAATGTTTCAAATCTTGTAAACACATGCCCAAGATAACGGATTAGTGGATTAACATGGAGATTTGGTTTTGCCCTCCACAACATTTGCAACATATTGTAAAACATTTCACTTTTTGTATAAGGAAATGCACCACAAAATCATGTAGAAATGAGCATACCTCAATTGCTCCATTTTTAATAATTTTTTTTGAATAAGTGTTAATAAAAACAGAATGAGCATCAGACGGTCTATGAATGTTGAAAGATCAAAACAAGAGTTGTCGTTTATAGTATAAGTCATTCATGGTGAGGTTTTTATAAAAGTCTATGGAATCAGCTTCCACATTCTTCCTACTGTGATATCGACTGGTTCTTTTTCTTACAGGAAATGTTTCCGCTTTTTTCATGCATTTCGTTTTCGATCGTTTTTCCCCATAATTCTTTAATAATTAAATCTTTCTCTTGTACAGTTAAGGTTTCAGAGAGCTTTGATCCAAGAACTTTCGAGTGTAGCATTAAATTAATCACAACAACTGCATGTGTCACCACTGGCGGATCTAGGGGGTTTTCATAGAGGGGCCATGAGTTGATGGAAATTTGTTACTAAAGTAATAAAATCAACAGGAATATGAACTGAATCTTACTGATATGTTTGAAGAACTAATGTGAAATTACCATTTTCCTTCAAAACCAAGTGGAATATAATGATTCTTTGTTTGTGCGGTGTTTAGATTTGATTAATCATATTGTATATTGTTTTTCTAATGAATCTTACTGCATATTTCTTTGAAATGTCATGTCATTAGAAAAGATAGTTGAATGTTGAAAAAGATATACAAGTTTGAAAAAAGATTAAAGAATTACTCAGAATCACCTATTCTAGGTAAGTTGACGCACTTCTAAACATTGTGCTGGTCCTTCGAGCCGGATTACTCACAAACACCTATTCTAGGTAAGTTGACGCCCTTCTAAACATTGTGCTGGTCCTTCGCCGTTAACAGAGCCAAAATATGGAAGCCACTAAGGAAATCATGACAAGAAGTAAATCTAAAGTATTCAATCAAGACGAGCCAGAAACTTCATGCGTAAGAAATGATGCAGGCAAGCAGTTGTCGCAAAAAGGAAGTCGAAGCTCGAAAAGTAAGAGAACTACGTCTACTTCTTCGAAAGCGAATTCAGCAAGACGCAGAATTTTAGAGGCACAAATAAAAGCAGATGAAGAAATGGCAAAGCTGTTAGCTCAGGAACATGAAATGAAAATGAAAATTTTGGAACATGAAAAGCAAAAGGCGCTGAACAAATTAGCTTTAGCAAAGATCGAGGAAGATGGTAGTAGTAGCAATAGTTTCGAAGACGAGGAAGGTCCGATAGAGGTAATACATGTAGAGCAGATTTCACAAAAAGGTAAACTTCAAAATTGGTTGTCAACAACTGTCAAATAAAAAAATGACAATGAATTTCACGAAAAAGTTGATGTAGGTTGTACTAATAATGACACTAATTATGAAATTAGGCAATTGCTGTCAAGACAAAGTATCGACAAGGAACTCCCAATATTTCATGGGGACATTAAAGAATGGCCTAATTTTTATATGCAAATAACTTCGACCACAAATCTGTTGGGTTTAAGTGATGAAGAAAATATCTGTCGTCTTAGGAAGAGCCTGAAAGGAAACGCTCGAAGAGTAGTGGAAGGGCTATTGATCTCGACATCATCGGTGAGTGAAATCATACATATTCTTAAAAGTAGATTTGGCAGATCAGACCTCATAGTGAGGAGTTTGATAAACGAAGCTAATAATTTGCCAGTTGTAAAACAAAATGATTTTTCAACTCTAACTCATTTTGTTGACGGGGTTTCAAATTTGGTAGTCACTTTAGAAAATATGAATATGCAAAACTATTTGACTTGTCCACAACTTTTGACAGAACTGTTACAAAAATTGCCATACAATTTACAGTTGTCTTGGGGTGAAATAGTTTCAAGAAATGAAAAGGAATTCTCATTGAAAGATTTCAAAAATTGGATATGGGGAAAGTCAGAAGGGGCAAACTATGCTCAATTACTTATTTCTAAGGGATCACATACTGTAAATGTTTCAAATACAGAAAGACAAAAAACTTCTTTAATGACAACAAAAGATAAAAAACAAAATATAAACAAGAAATGTATTTTTTGCAAGAGAAACCATGAGGTCTACGAGTGCGGTGATTTCAAGAAGCTTAGCCCAGACGAAAAATGGACTTTTGTGAAGTAAAATGGAATTTGTTTTGCCTGTATTAAGAATTCTCATAAAATTATTTCTTGTACAAGAAAGAGAAGTTGTGATATCAACGGATGTCAAAAATTCCACCATCCTATGCTCCACAACGAAGGATTCAGGAAGGAAAAAGTCCAGGAAAACGAGGGAGCAACAGGTAATCCTGAAAATTTATTGGTACATACCAGGATGACTTATGGTAAGCAAGTTTTATTACGAATAGCTCCTTTAACATTGAAATCAAGAAATCAAGGTATATGCGTTATTTGATGAGGCTTCTACCGTTACATTATTAGATGAAGATGTTGCTTCTCAATTGAATTTGAAAGGGATCAATACGATTCTCTCTTTGAAATGGGCAGATAAAAACACAGTGAATAATTCTGTCAAAGTTAGTTTCATTTGATGTCTGTGGTCACAATGGAGTCACGTATTCTTTGAAAAACGTTTATACTCTCAAAGATATGGTGTACCAGTGCAAACTATAAATGCTAAACATCTCAGGTCAAAATGGTCACATTTACAAATGATTGATTTTGAAAGTATGTATGATGCTAAACCGAAGTTATTGATAGGGCAAGACAACTGGAATCTGATAACAAAACGTGAAATAATAGAAGGTCCTAAAAATTCCCCTGCTTTGTCAAAAACTGAATTAGGCTGGAAATAACCATTCATTCCAAGGACGTGTTGACAATTATATTGTTTTACAAGCATACAGGGTGTGACGAAAATGATGATGTTAATGATCAGGTCAAATATTTTTTCTCAACAGAGTCTTTTGGTGTCAAAATTCCAGACAAAAAAATGGTGTCCAAGGAAGCGGAAAGAGCTAAGAAAATGATGCAAAAGGTTACACGCAGAGTGGATGGTTGATGGGAAACTGGACTTTTATGGAAGGAAAATATTTCAAGAATCCCAGACAGTAAATTAGTTACATTACAAAGGTTAGGATCTATAGAACGAAGAATGGAACGAGATGAACAGTTTAAGGAAATATATGAGAAGAAAATAGAAGAGTATGTGACTAAGGGATATGCGAAACGATTATCTGAGGAAGAGGTAAAAGAAGAGACATGGAACACATGGTGTCTTCCGCATTTTGGCGTCGTTAATGAAAATAAACCTGATAAGCTGTGGTTTGTATTCGATGCTGCAGCAAAGACGCAAGGTATGAGTTTGAATGATTTGCTCATCAAAAGCCCAGATCTTTATAACCCTCTGGTAGGAATTTTATGGAAATTTCGACAACCCCAAATAGCATTTTCATCTGATATAAAAGAAATGTTCCATCAGGTTCAGATAAGCAGAGAAGATCAACATGCACAGCGATTTTTTTGGAAAGAAAATACTGACCAAGACGTACCCTCAATTTATGCCATGCAGGTAATGATATTCGGAGCTGTATCTTCACCATATTCTGCACAATATGTGAAGAATAGGAATGCCATGGATTTTCAAGATAGGTATCCCGAAGCTGTAGACGCTATCGTTTCTAAACACTATATGGATGACTACTTGGAGAGTTTGGAAACAGAAGAAGAGGCAATTCAACGTGCACAAGAAGTAATGATGATTCATAAAGCAGGAGGTTTTCAATTACGAAGTTGGGTAAGCAACTCTCCGAATTTACTTTCAAACATTCCTTTCGAGTTAAGAAATGTAGACAAGGTAGTGGATGATAAGGACATAGTAAAGTCACAAATAATTTTGGGTCTTAAGTGGAATCCTAAAGAGGACACTCTTACTTTTCCAATGAGTTTCCACAAAGTAGATAAAATTATTTTGACAGGGGAAAAGACACCAACAAAAAGGGATATTCTAAGAGTAGTTATGTCTTTATTCGACCCCTTGGGACTAATAGGACACTTCATCATTAAAGGAAAAATAATTTTACAACATCTCTGGAAAACTGGAATAACATGGGACGATGAAATCATCGAAGAAATAGAAAAGAAATGGAGAACATGGTTGGGATGCCTGAGGAATGTGGAAAACCTTAAAATACCAAGATGTTATAATTTTGGAGACAAACATTTGACTTTGGAAATTCACACTTTTTGTGATTCTAGTGAACAAGCTTTCGCAGCAGCAAGCTACTTTCGTTTCAAAAACGGTAATTCTGTTCGAGTTTGTTTGGTAATGTCAAGAACACAAGTCGCCCCAATAAAACAGATGAGCATACCTCGACTGGAGCTGCAAGCTGCTGTAATGGCTAGTAGATTAGCAGAAAAAGTTAAAGAAGAACATACCTTGAGAGTAGACAGGACTTTTTTCTGAACGGACTCAAAAACTGTTCTATGTTGGATAAGATCCGAGAAAAGGAATTTCAAGATTTTTGTGGCGCATCGAGTGGGAGAAATTCAGGAAAGAAGTGAAGTCGAAGAATTGAAATTGGTACCAACCAAATTGAATGTAGCTGATGATGCTACACGGTTTTTGAAAGAGACAGATTTAAACTTTAATAGTCGTTGGTACATTGGACCTGATTTTTTATATTCTGATCCGGAACTATGGCCGAAAGAAGAAAGTAAGTTTGAAAAAATTGATGAAGATATTCTGGAATTGAAAACTATTTTGGTACATCACATTCAAGAGTACTCATATCTACCTGACATAGGCAGATTTTCAAGATGGACATACCTGATATGATCAACAGCATATGTTTTGAAAATCATCAAGATATGCAGAAAACAAGTTATGGATACCAGAGAACTTACAAGAGAAGATTTGAAAGAAGCCGAACTACTTTGGATCAAAAAAGTACAAGAAGAAACATTCGGAGAAGATATAAGGAAACTTCTGAAAGGGAAAGAAGTTCAGAGAAGTAGCCGTTTGTTACAATTATCACCAGGTATCGATCAAGATAAAGTTTTGCGATTGTATGGTAGAACTGACAAAGCTTCTACTTTGTTGAATGAAACAAGAAGGCCTATTATTTTGGATGGAAAACACCCTTTGTTCCAACCTGTTGATTCACCATTATTACTGTTACTTCCAAAATAAAGGAACCGAGCTAGTGTTGAATCAAATCAGGCAAAAGTTTTGGATAATACAAGGAAGAAAAGCTGTACACACGGTATCACAGAGATGCATGCAGTGTAGAATTCAAAAAGCAAGACCTATAATACCAGAAATGGGACAAGTTCCAGAATTCCGTATGAGAAGACCGCCACGTCCTTTTTCATATGTTGACTGGGACTATTTTGGGCCATATGATGTCACAATTGGTCGTCGAAAGGAGAAGAGGTATGGAGTATTATTCACTTGCTTATCTATAAGAGCCATTCATATTGAACTAGCAGAATCCTTGACAACAGATTCTGCCATTCTTGCAATGAGAAGATTTTTTGCCAGAAGAGGACAACCTTGCATGATGATTAGTGACAATGGGACTAATCTTAAAGAAGCATCAAAAGAACTACGAAAAGTTTTGGAAGAAACAGATGAAACAGATAGAATGGAAATTCATCCCACCTGGAAGCCCACACACGGGGGGAGCATGGGAGAGAATGGTCAGGTCAGTCAAGCAATCTTTGAAAATAACGCTGAAGGGAAGAGCACCCAGACCAGAAGTAATGTACACTCTGTTATGCGGAGCTGAACAAATAGTAAATAGTCGACCACTTACTTATGTCTCATCTGATAGCCAAGAAGAAGAAAGTATAACACATAATCATTTCTTGATTGGTCGGCAGAGTAACTTGACAGGCCTTGGTCTAGGAGGAACCAAAAAAGAAGACTTGAGAAGACAATGGAGAATAGCAGAAGACCTTGCTGAAAAATTTTGGAATCGGTGGATAAAAGAATATGTACCTACTCTAACCAAACGAACTAAATGGTTTGAGAAAAATAAATCTGCTCCACAGGTAAATGATGTGGTCATCATATTCGACAATAAATTGCCTCGGAATAATTGGCCTCTCGGTAAAATTACTGCTACGTACCCAGGAAAAGATGGCCAAGTTAGAGTCGTCGACGTCAAAACGAAGTTTGGGAGTTACAGAAGACCAACTTCAAAAATCTGCAAGTTGGACCTATTGGAGTTGTATGAAGACCTTTAATTGGAGGTTTCATCGGGGGAAGAATGTTTAGATTTGATTAATCATATTGTATATTGTTTTTCTAATGAATCTTACTGTATATTTTTTTACTTCTTTGAAATGTCCTGTCATTAGAAAAGATAGTTGAATGTTGAAAAAGATAAACAAGTTTGAAAATAGATTAAAGAATTGAAAGAAACATATAATTTATATAATTCCAAAACTAATAAGACTACGTAAATCCGCTGATCCTTCTGCCGAATTATTCTAGGTAAGTTGACGCACTTCTAAACATGCGGTTTCCGATAAAAAACAACAACTTATTTCCTTTGATTTCGATTCTTACTGCTCACAGCCACGGCTATGATAAAGTAATGCACAAAATTCATAAAACGTACAACGATCACTTTTGAAAAAAATGCAAAAACACGTCAAACTGTTCTTTTTATTCCGCATCTTTTGACAAAAATAACACGTCAAAGTTGTCAAAGTTATGACGTCATCAACAAATTTTTTTAATGGGAAGCTAAGATTTTTATCACATTATGTGACAGAGCTTGTGTTTGTACACAAGGGAAAAATAGTTGCAGTAGAGCTCACATAAGAAAAAAAACGAGAAAATGAATAAAAAACGAAATAAACGTAAGTTTCATAATAACTTTTCAATTAACTAAACAGTCCATTAAACCAAAACTATTTCTTATAGGAATTGTTCAAACTGTGTCCCGTTTACTAACTGACATAGGCTAAGACGATGGTAGACCGCATTTATAGAGTTTTCGATCATCTGCGGAGTTATACGAGTCATTTCGTGTCTAATTCTTTCCATTAAGTCTTCTAAATTGTCTGGCCGGTTAATGTAGACCCGACTTTTCAAATGTCCTCACAGAAAAAAATCAAGGGGGGTTCAATCAGCTGACCTAGGTGGCCACTCCATTGGTCCACGTCTTCCAATCCACCGTCCTTCAAACTGGTTATCCAGAAACCTTCGAACAGTATGACCATAATGTGGTGGTGCGCCATCTTGTTGGAACCAAATACTGGGATCCAAGTTGTCCCCATTATTTGGATCCGGAAATGCCGCAAGTAGATCCGGAAGCACTGCCATACGAAGATGTTCCAAATATCGATCAGCTGTTAAATTCCCGCGAAAGTAATAAGGACCAATAAATCTTCCCCGGACGATTCCTACCCAAACATTAATTTTTTGGGGACGCTGGGTGTGTTTTGTCTGCATCCAGTGGGGATTTTCCCGAGCCCAGTAGCGAGAATTGTGTCGATTTACAGAACCACTTAGACAAAACGTTGCCTCATCGGAAAATACTACACTATTAAGAAAATTTGGATTTTCGTCACAATGCCGCATGAAGATTTCACAAAATTCCAAACGTCTGTCCGGATCATCTTCTGAGAGTTCGTGAACAAGATGAACTTTGTATGGGTGTAGTTTTTCTTTTTTTAACATCTTTACTACAAACGACTGACTAACATTTTCTTGTAAGTCAATTTCTGTGGTAGTTGCGTGAGGGTGTTCTTCTACTGACAGCAAAATATCTAACTTCACATCGTCGCTTATTCCTGGTCGTCCAGATTTTGGAGCATTCCTCACGCTTCCCGTTGCATCAAATTTTGCAACAATTCTGCTTATTGTGCTTCTAGCAATTGGAGGTCTTTCAAAATGTGTTGCGTTAAATAAAGCACATGCTTCTTCATGACTTCGAAGGCGATCGCCGTAACCTACCATCATTAGAATTTCTATCCTTTCTCTTTCGTTTAAACGAGCCATAATAATAAAACTGTGGTGACACTAATTGTACGACTGACACTGACAAACCGTTGTTTTAGTAAAACAATTGAAAAAATTTATAAGAACACATGTTCTTACTAGATAAGTTTAAGTTTGACCTCTTTTTATAATTGGGTTTGTTATTTCGTTTTTTATCCCTTTTCTCGTTGTTTTTCTTATGTGAGCCCAACTGCAACTATTTTTCCCTTGTGTAAAAATACAAGCTCTATCACATAATGTAATAAAACTCTTAGCTTCTCATTAAAAAAATTTATTGATGACGTCATAACTTTGACAACTTTGACGTGTTATTTTTGTAACTTATGTGAAAAGATGCGGAATAAAAAAAAACAGTTTGACGTGTTTTTGCATTTTTTTCAAAAGTGATCGTTGTACGTTTTATGAATTTTGTGCATTACTTTATCATAACCCTGTATTTTACTGAAGCCCAGTCTTCGAAAATAATAATTTTGCCTTTATTATAAGTAATATGTTTTGCCGCACTTTGATTTGGCTGCCTGTGTTCTATTCACATATTATCAAAGTATAGAATATTTCTGTTTCATAGTTATATTGGATGATGAACGACTCCTATGAAATTCTGAAACGTGTTGAGGAAACAGTCAATACGAAAAATGCGAATAATACAAATAATTTTGCTTTTTATAACGCATGTTTACTTCTTGTTGAAAACCAATCAAGGTTTAGTTGCATATCCAGACTGGTTATGCACCAATATCAACAACTTGGCTCCCTCTCAGATCCACCAGTGAGTGCATGTCACCCCGCAAAAAACCAAATCCAATGTTGAATTTTGTGGAAAAGATGGTTCTATAGGTTTCATACGGGAGGGTTTTACGTGAATATCTTTCTTTGTATAAATTGTACATTTTGGTATCGTTGTGTTTCTCTGATACAGTTTTGGGACCTTCCTCTTCCTATAGTGATCTACATTTATCAAAAGCAATGTGAGTCAAGGTATTTTTGAGAACTATCTATGAAACAGAACACAGAAAATAAAAATAGAAGATGTGTTGAGCACCGACTCAATGGTTGAGACAGGAGTGCCACAAGGTACAGTATTGGGTCCCATGCTGTTCCTGATATATATGAACAGAATTGCAAGAATCATGATTTCGAAGGTCAAATGATTTGCTATGCTGACGATACAGCAATTATCTTTACTGGGATGAAGTGAACAGAATATTTGAAGTGGGTTTGAAAAATATAAAATTTCGTTAAATCATAACCTATTAAGCCAAATCGTTGCGATAACGAAATATATCATTTTCTCACACACGATAAGTGACCAACCCGATATGAATATCAAACTACATTCCGATGAATGAGAAAATTTCGCTGGCTGTAGCTGTCCCAAATTGCAAAAATTGAAGTATTAAAATATCTCGGTGTCGTCTAAATGTGTTGCACAATAATTTGTTCGTTGAATCTACTTTATACTGTATAACAATTTGAAGAGGTGATTCCACAAGCACACTGCGAAACCTACAAACAAATCGAACACTTTACTGAAAATATTTTTTCATGAGGAAAAACTCTTCTCCACGAAAATACTATAACAAGATACCGGCTTGTTCCAAGTGAGACAAGTTTATATCTACTAATTTTTCCTGCGAATGCATCAAAACTATGAACAATTTTCAAAAAAGCCTCTCAAAAACAGAGCAGCAGCCAAAACGTCAAAGTCAATAATTTTAAAAACTATTTATTGCCATTAGTACTTCCAGCTGACATCAAAATAATTCGTAACAAAATTAAATTTAAATGTGAAATAAAAAAACTAATTTTCAACAATGCCGCACAATATTTTTTAAAAAATCTCTTCTCCAACATTATATCCATGAACCACCGTTCCTCATTGATTTAATTTCATTACATACCTACATACTGTTCTCTGTTTCATATTGACATTTTCCTGTAACTACCAACCTCTATTCCTCTTCCGTATTACAATTATCTAGTTGGTTAATGATTTTTTAGTGTCTAAAATGAACAAGGACAAAACAGGCCCTTGTGCCTAGGTCGTCCCTTTAAGACAAAAAAAGACAGAAAAATGTGAACTAGTTCACATGATATGAACTGTGAAATTCCAGATCGTAGAAATATATTTGATTTGATTTGAGTACAAACTTCCTGTTCCGATTGAACTGAAAGTGTTTGGAACTTTAAGGTATCCTCTTCCATCTGTAGGAGCTGTTCTATTTAGTTGTAATGACTTTTGAATTATTCCCAGCATTTTCTTTGTTACACCATGTATTGCCATAAAACCATTAGCACAAACAGTAATGGTAATGGTAAGTATGGATGGTGACTGATGCGCTGCGACCTAATTAGATCTAAATTGTGCCCCATCTTCTTCTGCTGTCTAAAGATATTCTCGTTTACAGTAGCCCCTCAAGCCTCCATTCCTTGAGGAATTTGAGGATTTTGAGGGGATCTATTTGTGGTATTTCTCCCACAGTCAGCTGGTGCGATCCCAGTATATTCAATCTTTTGTGATGTACAGCATAACACTCCATCAATATATAATGGGGTGTTTCTGGATGTTTTCCACAGAATTTGCAGGTGCTGTCCTCCTCTAAGCCTAGCTTCCTTAGGTGTTCTTTGAGTCTGCAGTGCCCCGTCAGATATCCTGTGATTGTCTTTAGACTAGTTTTGCTGAGATTAATCAATGTCTTCGATCTTGCTCGGTTGAAATTGCCGAGATCTTTGACCTGCCTTAGCCCTGGAAATCTTTGCCAGTATGTGGCCCTCATTGCTTCTTTTGTTTTATTGAGACCTTCTTGGAAGTAAGATTTTCCAAGTCCGCAGAATGGTTCTGGCCCAATCAGTGGCATTGATGCCACTTTTCGTGTCAGGGTATCTGTTTGCTCATTGCCCTCCACTCCGACGTGCCCCGGCACACAGAGGAGGATAACCTTGTTGTTCCTGCCTGGATCATTAAGTTTGTATAATCATTCCCAGACCATTTCTGAGTTGATGTTATCTGAGCTCAACGCTTTGCACCTTTCTATGGCGTGAATTTTCGCTTGAAAAATACTGGGAAACCGACCCATGGGTTCGGAGTAATTGGCGCGAGGCCCAAATACTCCCGTTCCAGTTCAGTCGGAGTTTTGGAACCCTCTGTATACCATGTTATGGTATTCTTTCCCAGTGCTCGAATGGATTCTATGCTCCATTCTCTGGTAATTTCGTCAGTTGGGAGATCGGCAAGGTGTGCACTTTCGGAGGGGATTGAGCCCACTTACACTGTGTGCTGTCCCTTTGAGTGCGACTTTAATCAACCTTAAATTTGCTCCCCAAGCAGTTCTCCTCACCATGATATGGAGAAGAGTGAGGTCCAGAATGACCTCTATTCCTGCTGTTGGAGTCGACCTCATTGCTCCTGTTATACAAAGACATGCTAGTCTTTGCACTTTCTCCAAGATTTTAGTTGTTGTAGCGAGTTCGGTTCTGCTGTGCCACACTACTGCTTCGTAGGTGATCATGGATCTCACTATCATGGTGTACATCCATCGCAGTATTGATGGGTTACAGCCCCACGTTTTTCCTGCAATGTTCCTGCACACAATCAGTGATAATTCTTCCTTGTTAACAATCTTTTCTACGTGTCTGTTCCAGAGTAGTTTTGAGTCTAGGGTAAGCCCTAGATACTTCACCTCTTGCTGGCATTCTGATTCTGCTCCGCCGAGGCGAACAGTCCATGAGTGCTGAAGCTTTGTTCTTATGGGGAATGGTACCACTGTGGTTTTTGATGAGTTAATTCTCAACCCCACAGAGAGGTAACCATCTTCTATGAGATCGCAGAAGGTTCCTTCGTATTTGTATTTGGCCATAACTATGTCGTCAGCATATCCAAGGCAAGTGACTCCGTTCCCGGTAAGTGTTCCGAGTAGTTCGTTTACTACAAGATTCCACAGAAGATGTGATAGTACCCCTCCTTGTGGGCATCTCCTGTTTGTGCTGATCCGAAAGCAAGTATCGCCCACTTTCGTTTCAGCAGCTCTTGTAGCCAGCATTTGGCACATCCATCTGGATGTGATTCTGTCCACTCCCTTGTTCGTTAGGTCCCTATTTATTGCTTCGTGAGAGGTGTTGTCGAATGCCCCCTCTATGTCTAAGAAGGCGCATATGGCCGTTTCTTTATGCTCAAGTGATCTCTGGATGCTTTCGGTAAGCACGTACAGAGCGGTTTCCGTTGATCAGCCCGCCCTGTATGCATGCTACCCGGGGTGCAATGGAACCTCTCCAGTATCTCGGTTCTGATATAGTTATCTACCATCTTATCCAGTATCTGCAGTAAGAAGGATGAGAGACAGATTGGTCTGAAGAACTTCGGGAGGGTAGGGTCCTTGTTGAATATGTAATTGTATACACAGTTAGGCACAAATAGCTCCAAAAATGATTTTATTTCAATAAATCTGACTGACATAACAACTTAATTCATTGACATTTTTTCAAAATCTATCATTCAAAAAACAAAACTCTATACCAAGTGTAAAACATTATGTATGTGTAAACAATATTGCGGAAGATTGGATTACGTAATCCACCATATTTCATTATTAGTTTTATGGTCTTCCGTCAAGTGGTGTCGCCCCTCTTTCATGAAGTGTAAAACAGTTAACAAATTACACAGATATATCATTTGAGATATAACAGTCCTTCTTTCCTGCTTCCGGAATGAAGGTTACTCGTGCTCTCCTCCAGTTGGTAGGTATGTACCCGAGTGCCAGACTGAATCTGGCTGCTTCAATAATGAATGGCAGTAGTTCCGTTTGCCCTTTTTCAAGAGCCGGAAATATATCGTCAATTCCGGGTGACTTGAATGGTTGGCAGGAGTCAATTGCCCATTTCACTCTTTGGGAGTGCATATGGTTTTTGCTACCTCCCAGTCTTCTCGCCTGGCTCTACCTGTTTCTTCCAGTGATCTGTCGGGTTCAAATGGTATGCTGCCTGGAAAGTGCGTCTTTAGTAAGACGCACCATCTGTTCTTCTGAGTGACATTGGGCCTTGCTTCCTGCCCCTCGCCATAGTTTTATGCAATCTGGCTGCTGCGGGGTTTGATGTGATTGTCTTACAAAAGCTCCTGAAGGTGCTCCTCTTAGCTTTTCTTATTTATTTATTATATTTTGTTAGCCTTTCGATGTATCCCTGCCAATCTTTGTCCCGCTTGGCTTTGTTGAATAGCCAGCGGACTTCGGATCTCAGATTTGACAGGTGTTCGATCCAACAAATGGTACCACTTTGTGATTCCTTTCCTTTTGTGGGGCAGCTGGATTCGTATGCATCCATAACTGCCCCGTTAACTGCCTCTAGGGTCTGCTCAAGTTCGACGTGGCTGTTGCCGTTGAACTTGATCTGTTCTAGGTTGCATTCTAGATTGGTGGTATATTTTTCCCAATCTGTGTTTCTAGGATTTCTGGTGAAGGTTGTTTGTGTCACAAGCCCTTCCACGTTGAACATAATGATTCTATGGTCGGAAAGAGAGAGTTCGCCTGAGACCCTCCATTTCCTTACCATTTTACTAATGCTCGGGCTGCCGAGCGTTAAATCAAATACATCTTGCCTAGCCCTAGTAACAAAGGTGAGGACACATCGCACATTAAGTACATTTAGGTTAGACGCGAGTATGAATTCTAGTAATTGCTCACCTCTTTGATTGGTATCCGTAGCACAAACAGTAACTGCATCCATTATCCATTATCTGAAGGAAGCCTGGGTGTTCGCGTAATAACGGGTGCAACAGATAAAAAAACAGAAAGGCACGCACTTTGTTCGTTCCATGAGTGCATATCATTGAAGTTCTTGAGTATCTTTGACCTCGCTTCGGACCTCAAAACATTTCAATCGCCATGGCAATTAGGATGTTCTTCGTGCGACTGAAGATATATTTCTTTATTGACCTCTCTGTTACGCGACCGTGGTTTTCCTTTTTTTGGATGACTTGGTCACTAAAGGTATTTGAGTTTTATTTTATTCATCCATTGTTTACAAATACAGCACGCGATATACAATAATCCTACTAACCTAGACGGTAAACGCCATAAAAAAATCTTACGTTTATGCTGACAAACACTTTTTTTTCCTCAAGCGCTCGGACTACTCACGTTTCTTTCCTGTATACGGTTTACAAAAGAATGAATTTCTCCTGACCCGATACATTCTTCTCCAGTACAAATATGCCATGTGATAGCATAGCCCGGCAGCCAAAAGCTGAGATGGAAATCGCGATTTGATGCGAAATGTGACACGTTCTTTTCAGTTGTTATCTCTGAGAATATACAATTTGAGATGGCTTCCAGCCACTCTGAGGGAAATATCTTGAAACCTCGTTGTCAGATTATCGAGATTTGTGAGGAAAAAGGCATTTATCATACGGAAACCACATCAGTTGTGATCGTAGTTGTCATTTCTGACAATATATGATTATGATTATTTTCGTTTTCTCCTTTTACATCTTACTCAGCCCATAGTCTAGTTCCTAAATTGTTAATAGTGACTTATCGGTTGTACGGTTCATAATAATTCATATTAAGCAGGTCAAAAATCAGAACAGAAATAAGCTAGGTACTTCAAATAAAGGCTTCAAATAAAGTTTTACTTTGCCAGTTTCGTACATCCCCTCCGCACTTTTAAATCCCGTAAAAACCAGAAAATGTACGATGAATCACTATCTACAATTTAGGAACTAGACTATAGTTATGAACATTATGGAGCACATATTCGATATAACTTATATTTAGAATTATTCATTTCGGTCTACTTTCAAAAAATACCTAAAATATGATTAAATAAGAGAAATAAAACTATAGAAGGTACTATCAGGATCATAGGTACCAAAAATGCAGATAATTTCACGGATTCGTTGGACTGTGAGATAGCTCTCATCCATTATGAGCCACTCTGAGGAAAATCTCTTGTCAGAGTTTTGTGAGGAAAAAGGCATATAGGTATAATACGAAAATCACATCAGTAGAGATAGTAGTTGTTATCTCTGACAATATATGATTATTATTTTTCCCGTTTTCCCCTTGCCGAGTCTGGTTATGAACATTATGGAGCACATATTCCTTACTATTTGTCAGCAGGTTCATCAAATTTAGTTATTTTGGTTTATCTTCAAAATATACCCGGTATTTGTTTATTTTCAGAAAATAAAAATAATTATAGTTATTTCGTAGCATGAATAGATTTATGGATCATATTGGAATTTGAATCTATTTTCATGGCCAGTGTGGAGCAGTGTATTGAAAATGATCAATGGCGGTACCTAAAACAACTGAGAAAGATCATTTTTCGGTCTGGTTTTGGATGCCAAACATTCAAATTACATCCCAACCAGAAATGAGAGCTCTTCGATTGAAGATCCATTTTCAAAGCTTCATATCTCGAAAACTGTTCATTTGTGAGCTTTGTGGCTGTGGGCACTTTTGATCAATAATAGAGAGTGAAATAGGAAACAAAGTAAGTTCTGACTCGAAAGTAAAAATAGGATTACCACACAGTATTAGGTTCAGTACTATTTCCAGTATACATAAACAGTATCGCAAAAATAGCTGACTTGGATGGACACCTCATATGTTATGCTGATGATATAGCTATCATTTCAACACGAAAAAAATGGGAAGACGTTGAATATAGCGCTAAAACAAATCTGCAAAGGATTCACACATGGTTAAATTTGAATAAGCTCACTTTGAATTTAGAGAAACAAAATTTGTAGCTTTTACATCAAATGTTGCAAAACAATCAGAAAACTTTTTTTTAAACTACAGTCCATGAACAATAACAAAATACCATCCATATGTCCTATAATCGATAAAGTATCGCATATGAACCGAGACCGGCCCTGATCTAATTAATTATGCACCCTCGTTCAACTACAACAGCATATCTGCTGGCCTATCGCAGAGAACAAGCTGGAATAAAATCGATCACTTCGATACTGTTCGAAGAGCCATCTAGATGGAATGTTCTATACTCCAGAATAATCGAGAGAGCCGTGGATGGAATCTGCTTGCGACTATACAACCGCTGGAGGACAGTCAGAGTTCAGAGTTAGTTACAGTTCCAGAGTTCGCAGATAGAGACTGACACAGGAGAAATAAATTTGAATCTAGCGAAGTAAATGTTTTAGTGAATAATTGTTTCAAGTAATGTTTTAAATAAATTAGAACAATTAGTTAGTACAGTTTTACTACAATACATAGGAATGGTCTCAGATCAACATGTCAGATGATCAGATCTTGACATGTCAATAAACGCCTAAGAGCCCTGATACACAACTATTCATCTTGAAATACATTTTGTCTACTAAAAACCTTCTAACGCTATATATCTCTTTAGTCGAATCCATTTCATCTTACTGCATCACAATTTGGGGCGGGGCCTTCAATACCAAACAACATAAATCACAATCCTAAAAATTTACCTAAAAAAACAAAAATATTGAATATTAAAGTACTATTCACCCATCAATGTCTGAGAATGTATACAAATCACAAAAATTTTCCTCAAACAAAATATCGATTGACTAGATCTGCTACAAACATGAGTCTCAATACACAATTATTCAAAAACTTTGACACAAAGATCTTATTTTTTCTTCGGACCTAAATTTCAAACCTAAAGAAATATAATGTTGAAACAACAACAAAGTATATTTTGACGTACCTAACAACATTTTACGATATATTGGAATCAACATTGACCTAAAAAGCAGAAATAAATGAAAAATTAAAAAAAGAAATGAAAGAATCAACTCTTCCTATCCTCTCTGTACCATCTACACAGTGAAATATCTGCAGAAATATGCATTTTCCAAATTGTAAAACTCTTATTCTATACCTATCATATATCATTTTATACTCATTTACTTAACATGGTAAATATAAATGTACGTTAAACTACTCGATCTGGGATTTTATTAAAAAAAATGTAATACCGGTAATGTACTATTAGTCTAGTCTACAAGTGCCATTTAGACCAACTTTTTTCAGCAGTCTCCGAAAATTATGATTGAGGTGTCATTCGATTCGGAATGACATCCAGATGATTTTTGAAAAAAATGAAGTTCCGCATGAAAAAATTGTAAAAGTTATTAAAAATTAACTAAAAAAAAAGATGGCTTTAGTATTTTGTAAATATCTCAAAAACTAATTAAAATTTTTTAAATCTAAAAAAGATTCAAAAAGAGGAGGAAATTTCCTAAAAAAAAGCTCAATTCCCGGAATTGTAGCATCAATATTTATAATTTTCCCAGAGGGATGAAAATACGGCCGAAAACGGGTACTCTGGCTCGGGCAAGCCACACCCACTTTGGACACTTTAACAATAAAAATTATTTTAAAATACTAAATATGAAAATAAAAATTGGAAAAATTCAGGCACTAACTGAATAGATTAATGAACAATAATCCGCTTGAAAAAAATTTTTATCACAATTTTTCAATTAGTTAATCAATAGTTAATTAATAATTTTTTTCTGCTTGAACATGAACATTGCAAGTGTGATAATTGTTAAACTATAAATTTAAGATTTTTTTCCTCTTTTGGAGCAATTCTTGAAAGGCTTCAGAATAGAACCCCGTTGGAAAAATTAAAAAGTTTTTATTTTTCAGTTTTTTATTAACAATTTTCGTTGTTGCAAAATTAAATACTTAAATTAATCATTGAAAAAAAATTTTTTTTTTAAATATTATCAATAATCCGTTTTTATGTTATCAGGAACTACATAGAAATAAGTTTTTTAAATTTTTATCTCTAATTGTTTAAAAAATTGTTATAAACAAATGCGTTGTTTATAAGATAATTGAAAATTTTTTTATGGAATTTCAATCTTTGATACAAATAATGATTTTTAAAATAAAAATTGTTCCTTAAAAAAATTTTTTTATTGCTTGAAAACGCATTTGTTAATTAACAATTATTTTCTCCCGCTTCTAATTAATAATAAGGAACCATTTTTTTTTCAAATCATTGTTTGTCTTTCTTTCTGATATAAAAAAAAATTCCATTTTATTTAATTTTTCATTGTTTATGCAATAAACAATTTGTTATAAACAAATAAATTTTTACCTTATATTTTTTTTTCTGTTCTAATTTCTGTCACAAAAACAGACATGGTTTTTTTTCTTTTTTAAAATTTGTTTTATTATTTTTTATTTAATTTTTAAATATAAGTTCTCTCTAACTCTCTAAATGTCATGTCTGTTTTTGTGACAGAAATTAGAATAGAAAAAAAAATATAAGGTAAAAATTTATTTGTTTATAACAAATTGTTTATTGCATAAACAATGAAAAATTAAATAAAATGGAATTTTTTTTCAATGATTAATTTAAGTATTTAATTTTGCAACAACGAAAATTGTTAATAAAAAACTGAAAAATAAAAACTTTTTAATTTTTCCAACGGGGTTCTATTCTGAAGCCTTTCAAGAATTGCTCCAAAAGAGGAAAAAAATCTTAAATTTATAGTTTAACAATTATCACACTTGCAATGTTCATGTTCAAGCAGAAAAAAATTATTAATTAACTATTGATTAACTAATTGAAAAATTGTGATAAAAATTTTTTTCAAGCGGATTATTGTTCATTAATCTATTCAGTTAGTGCCTGAATTTTTCCAATTTTTTATTTTCATATTTAGTATTTTAAAATAATTTTTATTGTTAAAGTGTCCAAAGTGGGTGTGGCTTGCCCGAGCCAGAGTACCCGTTTTCGGCCGTATTTTCATCCCTCTGGGAAAATTATAAATATTGATGCTACAATTCCGGGAATTGAGCTATTTTTTAGTAAATTTCCTCCTCTTTTTGAATCTTTTTTTAGATTTAAAAAATTTTCATTAGTTTTTGAGATATTTACAAAATACTAAAGCCATCTTTTTTTTTTTAGTTAATTGTTAATAACTTTTACAATTTTTTCATGCGGAACTTCATTTTTTTCAAAAATCATCTGGATGTCATTCCGAATCGAATGACACCTCAATCATAATTTTCGGAGACTGCTGAAAAAAGTTGGTCTAAATGGCACTTGTAGACTAGACTATATAGGAATAAATTTGATTTGATTTGACATCAGGAACTACAATATATCAAAAATACAGCCGAATTCAGGGAAGGCATGGGATCTTTTGTATAAAATTTGAATTAACATTAGAACTGAACTAAATATCATCCAGAGGGTGTGATTCCGTGCATAGCTGCTCATAGAAGAGGACGTATGCTTCTTCGCTTACAAAGGAATTTGATGGTATTGGAAACACCCGAAAATCATTGTTCTCGTTACATGTGCCTATGGATAGGTGTAGAGTGCTCGCGATAGGTAGTTCCGCTGTGACTGAATAATGCATACAGACGATATCGACAAGTTGTCGCCTATTTGCTCAAATCTAATCCATCTGAAGCGATATTGATTTTAATATTCAATTTTACCCTGCATTTATCAGTATGAAAGAATTTTTTCTTCAAATGTGAATGAATCTGAATTGGATATTTCCAATTCCTTTCTATTTTTTCAGTCAAGATGAATTTATACGTATTAAACAGCCAAACTATAGAATATTGAAGTATCATGTTAGCCAGGAGTAGAAAGTATCGTTGAGTTCGCAAAGTATTTTAGCGCTGTGTTTATTTTTTGTTATTCAATTACAGCTGTGAATAAATGAGTCATAGGTGTCCAGTATTTTCTTTAGCCACGAACCCCACTATTAGTTCAGTCGACAGGTAGTTTCAGATTAAAAAAGGTCTTTAAAAAAAAAAACTTTAAGATGTTGTTCAGGGATGGTTCATTAACATTTTCTCAAGTTTTGAACCTCGAGGACCCTGTGCTAAAAAAGTGAGGGGGGGGGAAACTGCAAATTTTTCGACCTGGGTGTGGTTTTTTCTCAATATCTTTTGTGCCTTACGTTCTACAGCAAAAACGTCGTTTTACTTTTTTGTAGATCGTCAAATTCCCTACGAATTCGTCGCCTCAAACATGCTTGTGTGTAAATTTATTACCGAGATATGGCGCTTCAAAGAATAGGTAATTGTTCAAATTTCGCCACAAAATGCAGAATTCCACCCTATTTCTTCTGTTATACAAGAATTATGATGAAATATAGTTGCTCTTACTTAAAATCACCAACTTTAGAAAAACCCCACCCCTGCTTGCCCACCAGGTGTCAAGTCGTTCCTCCCAAGGACAAGAGAGTGTCGGGCCGAGGGGAGTGTGTGATCAGCTACAGCAGTAAAAAGCTGGAAAACAATAGATGTTAGAACACTGCTCCTGTGGAACTGCGGAATGCAAACGATGAGCCAATATTCAACCTAGAAGGCTGAAATTTGTCTTTTCTACCTGCGCTACCTAGACCTATTTGTTTTCGATTTTTGAGGTCATATTAGATCACTTTTCATTTTATTCTTTCAACATGACTCTATAATTCAAGAAGATATGGACATACTTATTCTGTTGACAGCATTATCTACGTCCACAAAAAACATCTACCTTCAAAAAAGTGGAAGAGGCAGTGGTCCCAGTGTCCTCTACTCGCCAAGTTCCTTTCCTCCCAAGGACATACTTTTCCATCACGCAGTGAGTGTTTGTGATACCACTTCAGCAACGTTTGGATTGGGGAAGAAGAAAATTACCTACTACCTACATGAAGAATACCTCACTCTCTGCAGTAGTGGCCCCGTTTCTCACACCAAACGCTACTCCTCAGCAGATCAGCGACGGTGGAGAAAAGTTCCTGGTAGCAGTTTATGGAGGCAACATTGACAGAGACAATCTCGACGACCTAAGGTACCAATTATTCACACGATCAGTGACGAAGGCTAAATTACAACTAGCCCGCCTACCACCAACAAGGGACGCTGCCAAGTACCAATCCCTCCACACTTACCAGCAAGTACAGGCATGGTTGGGCAATGATCTTGTCTCATCAGTATGGGGCTGGAGCCTAACCACACGAGGGGTACTACCAATCCCCACAACCAGAAAAGCTGCGCCGGATGACATCCTCCATATTGTTTCCTGCAGGTGCAGCAAAGGCTGTAGCAGCGGAGCTTGCGGCTGCAAGAAAGCAGGTCTCCGATGCTCAGCAATGTGCAAGCACTGCACAGGCCACTCTTGCGAAAACGCCCCCGCAACTGATTTGATCGAGGAAGACTCACCAGGAATATTCGACAAAAACGACGACAGCGACATCATTGACAGCCTTATCGCTCAGGAGGACGACGAGCTGTTACGAGCAGAACCAGCGGATAAGAAATCTCGGCAGGAAATGAAATTGAGTAAAAATGAGTACCTACCCACTATGATCTTTATTCTTCAATATAATATATGCCTTGAGAATAACTTAATATTGGTAATTATATTAATTTTTTTCACGAAAGGACTACGTCTTTTTTTCTTCCTGTCCTGGGATAATTATGTAGGGGAACGGGGGGATATCGATCCGAAAAGTAACTGATATCAATACCAAAATGATGTGAATAGGTATGGTTGGCTTTCATCAGAAAGTTAGCTTTTGAGAATTGGGATTGGGTGGGGGAAGAAGGAGTGGGGTGTTCAAAGTTGGTGACTTCACCTAAGAATCATCATCACTACAACATTTCATCATAATTCGGGTATAACAAATGAAATAAGCTATAATTTTGCATTTTTTGTAATTTCTTAGCAAATTTTGAAACATGACCTCTTTTTGGACGTGCCATATCTCGGTAGCAAATTCACATACAAACATGTTTATTGTGTCAAGATTGTATAAAATTTTACGCTCTACAAAAAAGTATTGATATTTTTTTCCGTATGACTTAAGAGAAAAAAGTAATCGAGGAAAAACCGGAGAGAGGTCAAAAGTTTTGCAGTTTCCCCCCCCCCTACTTTTTTCGCACAGGGTCCTCGAGGTCCAAAACTTGAGAAAGTGTTGATTAACCATCCCTGAAGAACCTCCTGAAGTTTCATTAACTTCCGACCTTTTTCCACCTAACCCCACTTTTTTCAACCTGTCGACTGAACTATATAATAACAGTTGGTGTCAGAGGTAGGAGTATTGACGAAATATTATCGAACGGGATGAATAAAGAGATACACAACAGACAATGGGTCCTTAATGAAATCCAGATTTGATATTCAGAGAGTGGTGTATAGCTCTTGCTTTCATTTAACAACTGTTCGACACCTGAATTTAGGTAATTAGATCTAACTCAAACTGAGACTTTTTATTTTTTTGTTCAACTATCAAATGTATAGTTGAAAATATTCAGATTGGAATAATATTCCTTGTTGAATAAATATAACGAGGAACCAATAGGGGATTCTATTGACCAGAAAATACAATGAATCTTTTGTGGTTCCAAGTTTAAAACATCGCTTTTTATTTTTTATAATCTACCTTACAGTTCAGAAAATCACACATGAAAAACTTGACACCCTTGACCATTTTCAGCCACCAAGAACAAAAATTTGTTTCCATAGTTCTATTTTATCCATCAGAACCTGGAAATACTTTCGTTATTCTTCCAAGTCTCCATTGGTGTCTCAGATTCGTCTGAAATGGCGATTTCATTCCCAAGAGAGATATCTGGGCTTTTATTAATTAAACAATTCTTTTCTGTGAATTCGGCAAGTACTCTTTTATTCACCTCTGCCAGAATCGATCTGCTAGGCATTGAGAGATGCGCTATTATTTTCTTACGTTTACAGGGTGTTATGTAATAAGTGTCCAATATTTCACAGGACTATTCCTCAGTTATTTATAAGACAAACAGTTTGCATAAGCATGGGTCCGCTAGGCCTTAATTTTTTAGATACAGGGTGTAGAAAAGTAATTTTTATTTTGGTTTTCCGTGAATAAGTTTTACAGGTACAGAAATCACATTTCCAAGAACAGTAGTCTCTTTACGTGTTGGCAGGAACCCTTGAAGATTATTCCATAAGTCCTGATTCCAGGAAGATTTTTAAGGAGAGAGATATCATCATTTCCTTGAAAAAGACTTGCTTATTTTACTGGATGATTTATGTCGCTCAGACTACGAAATAAAATATGGTTCATTCATGCCGATGCCCCGACAAGTTTTGGGTCGGGGAGGGCCTAGGTCACCAAACCTTAATTGTTTGGATTTTTTTGAACGAATGCCTTACAGACCCATGCTGATATGAACTTTTCATCTTATAAATAACTGGGAAATTATCTTATAAAATATTGGACACTTTTTCAGCAGTTCTTCTGAAGGATGATGTTGTAGATTGTAGATTGTAAGGGGGTCGTACAGGCTGTGCAGCCTCACAAGCACCTCGAACCCTTGATCTATTCGAGGCCCGGTATTCCGAGACTTCTTGCGAAGTTTATCAGTTTCCCGCGGAGCTAAGTTCCGGAAATCCCTCAAAATTTGGTTGAATAAGTTAGCTGTTGGTAATATTTTGGACATGAGAATTTATCTTCGAATAATCTGCATACAGAAAATACTACTATGCTGAAAACAGATATGTCGTTTACGTCGATGGTGAAGAGTATTCTGGGATACTCCAGGTGTTACTGTGTAGGGAGCCGATTTGTGATCGTTTATTGCTATTATTTGTATTCTGTTGTGAATATATGATGTAACCCATCTGAAAAGATCTCCGTGCGTCTCTCCGATCAAGTAACACAATCTAGATGAGTAATACTCAAATATAACTGAAGGAAACATCTTTTCATAATGTTATCCCTCAAATCATGACATTATTGCCATGTCGCAAATTTTTAAGCATACAATGAGCACGTCAGCTAGATTTTGATATCGGTCGGGTATATTCATGGCAACGAAAACCCAAAAATACTGTCATGGATGAAATATATAGCAATTGAAACGTTCATTGCAGCTTGTTTGGAGCATGTAAAAACGACAGTATTTCCATCGCCGAACGGAGATTCTTCGTTGTCTATATAGTCTGGTCAGTACGGCAACCTTGCATTTGGAATATCGAATGTCAAATATGACAGAAAATCTCTGTTTTTTTCGTCTTTGGCTTATTGGAGTGTTTTTTCGTGAATTAAGGGCAAATTATGAGTTATTTTGTGTTAAACTATCATTAGTTTTTATTATTAAGCAATGGTGAAGCATTGTGAAATGTGTTAAAGACCATTTGAAGCTGGAAATCAAAATATGTCATTTCATAGGTAAGCTACCAGTGTCGTAACTATCGAGAAAGGGAAACTGAATTGGAAAAGAGTAAAAGGAATGAATTATGAAAAAACATGTCAATTAGAGTATCGGCTGTCCTCAAAATCCTGTGGAGATTATTCCATCATAATTTCAGGTTTCCATTCCATATTGGGTTTCCATCATTTCTATTTTATTAAACCTCAAT
This sequence comes from Chrysolina americana, assembly GCA_958502065.1. Taxonomy (NCBI): domain Eukaryota; kingdom Metazoa; phylum Arthropoda; class Insecta; order Coleoptera; family Chrysomelidae; genus Chrysolina; species Chrysolina americana. The sequence goes on along the minus strand of OY293417.1, from coordinate 16,539,629 downwards.
ATTTCTTTTAACAACGCACGATACTGCCGTTGGGGGAAGATGTTCCTTACACACAAATTTTACATATAATCCATCAGAAAAGTAAAATCTCAAACTGAAATTGACTATGAATTAAAAGTATCGAACCAATAAAATCCAGTAAAGATATTCTAGAGAAGCGAAATAGTTCAGAATTAATTTTAAAGAAATTGAAAATAATCGAACGAGAAATTTGTAAAATCAATATATTGCAGTAACGGATATTCATCAAAATCTAAAAATTCGAGAATCATAAATGATCGTATCGATCTTTCGAAGGACTGAAATTCTTAGAACTGAACATTACAAGAATATAAAACTATAATACCGTCAAAGGAGAATGACAGAAAATGGGAAGACAGATATTTGACCAAACCAGCAAATCAGAAAATCAATATTTTGTAGAAGTGGAAAAATATCGGAACAGAATATTATAAGAATTAAAATCGTCGAATCCATAGAGTACAAGACCTGAAATTTCCAAATTGAAAATAATCAGAAAAATAAATAGTAGAGTCGAAAAGGACAGAACCGAAAAATATCAGAATTTGGAGAGGGGATAGCGGATGGCTCTAGTCTCTCACAGATGGAGCAGCGTGCGGTCAATATTACTAAATTCTAATATCGGAATTAATTCGCATCCCTTCACATCAGCTGTGCTTGCATATTTCTCTTCCAATACCTATTCTCACAATTCACCGCCCAGCAAAAAAAATATACTATAGAATCCTGAAAGGAACGTGACACGTAACAATTGAAAGATCTCATAGCTGCTTCTGAATAAATAGTTCGTGCGTGCCATCTAGGAGATAATAGAACACATTTTATAGCAATTTTATAGCTCATCCCCTCCGCAATTTCTGCTAGATTTCGATTCTGACCATTTTCAGTCTGACACATTTTGTTTCCAAGGATTTTATGTTACTACAGATTCATTTTCAGATAATTTGTTGGATTTACGTTTTTAGATACGATTATATGTTGTTATGATGGAATTACATTTCGATATTTTTTGACCGTGATCGTTTTATATTTTGAAGAGCTTAGGTTATTGAGATTTGCAATTACTTTATTTTCTCATTTCGGTCACTTTCCAATCTTACCGAATTCAGACCTATGAAATCTGGTTCTACTGTTTTCGCGTATTGTTTCTTATAAAAACATATTAGATGAATTTCAATTTGGATCATAAATCATTTCTATCCATTCAGTTCTGCTGTTTTTAAGACCTATAAATTGTTATTCTGAAACATAATTGATTCTCCAGTTTGTTGGTTTTACATATTACTGGTTTTTTCATTTATCGATATTACAAAAATAATTCTGCTATTCTATGGCCCACCGGTTGGATTATTTGATCGAAGGTGTATCTACACCAATTTTCAGCAGTTCCGATATGAGAATGTTGTAATTGATTTTGTCGAATGCTTTACTGAAATAATGAATATAATGAATTCAGCATAGGTAAACAGGTTCGAATAATATTCGATCTTCTTGGTAGAAATCTATGTTGTTCTCGAATAATATTAGAGTTTATAGCACACATTGAGGCAATTTGAATAAATTTTTCCTGAATATTTCCCATAATAGTAAGTTCAGAGATTGGCCTGTAGTTTTCAATCAGATGTTTGTTACTATTTTTGTGGATAGGTATGATGTGAGAAATTTTCCATAAACTTGGAAGTTTTATTGAAAATCGGTGTCAAGGAGCACTTTAGCTGTTCGCACATTTTTTATAAATATAGAGGTGATTCCATCTGCACCTGGACCTTTACTTTCGTAAAAGTTGAACAGAACGACTTCCTTAGGAGGAATCCTCGAGCTACATATGCAGTTGGCAGTATACTTATGCTCTATACTGTATACGGCTTGTTCGTAAGGCTCGTGAGCCCTCTGGAAAAAGTCTAGTAGCAAATGTTTGCCAATAAAATTCTCCACCGTCGCTGATTCATTATTGGAAGAGACTGAGTTTGGGATTCCGTTGATACATTTTCTTTGGGGTGATGCCAATTTGCCCAATTTTTTTCCAGAGTTGATTCCTCTTTCGGGTCTATCACAAGGTTCCTCGAGGAAGGTAGATTTCCGCACTGTCCTCTGACATTAAAGTAAAAACCATGTTCGTATCAAATATCCTCTCGATCGACCTGCAGCAAGTTGAATCGATTCTGTGCTCTCTGCCCGTTGATAGATGTCGAGAAGGTATTGGCCCCATCCTCTAGAGATTTTTCCTCTGATGATGTATTTGTTGATGCGTCTTCTCTGTAAGTAAATTGACATACGATTCAAAATCAGTTTCATATTGTCGATATGCCTGTCAAACAATTTTTCGAATTATTGTTATCTGAAGATTTATTAAGCTTCAAGCGCTCAGCCTTGTAGTTGATGATATGCCTAGTTTTTGGCATCAATACCACCTTGTATGGGTTCCAGATTCCAAGTATGGAGCAAAGCTAGCCTTGAAAAACAATCCAAGTATTTGTAGCAGAAGATTTGTGTCCTACTGGATCATTGTCTTCATGTATAATGTAAGTCATTCCTCAGACGATTTCTTCACGAGACTATACTTTTGTCAATATCACCATTAAAACTGCATTACTGGTACATATCTTACTTGCACACTGGATTAAGAGTGATTTTTAAATGGAGCTTCCTCCATTCATATTCATAGTATATTTCTCAACCATTTTAGAATCGCCAAAAAACTACATGAGAGGTTTAGAATAGTTTGAAACACTCGGTAACTCGTCTAGATGGTGCTCGTTTATTCTAATGCATTCATCATTAACAAGCCGAAATTGATTGTCCAAATATGCGGTCAGGCGTACTATACAGGTCCAGCTCCAGCGCGTTACAATATTATGACACAATCGAGCTGCTGATGGTTTATGAATGGTCAAGAACATACATTTTTGCAATTTTCATTTTCAGGTACGATGCTACTATAAAAGCTACTGGAAGGTACTTCGCAGACTTTCTTGACAGCGTGGATAACATTCATTCCCAGTTCAGGATGTCGTATCCAAAAATGAAGAGCCCATCTATGTACCTCACTGATGTAGATGAAAATGGAGGCGTACTAGTGTATCGAAGCCACAGACAAGGACTTACTCACTATGTAATGGGTAAGCATGCAAAGTACCTGCATACATTTTTTTTACAAAATGATGACGTCGTTCTTATGGCAGTTAAAATAGAAATTAAAATAATATGTTACAAAAGTTTCACTCAAAATTCGGGGGCAGAATTTAATATTTTAAACTACTCTACTTCGTTTTTTTAATTTATTGAATCGAAGGTGTTCTCGAGAGTTTCAAATAATTAAAATGAATACTTTCGACGAAGTTGAAATACCCTTTTCTCCGCACATTCCCACAAAGTGAAAAATATCTGGCAGAAAACAACTGCTTCCCTCCAAGGACATTGAATTACATCTGTCATCCATGTGGGCAATGTTCTTCAACGAGGACACTATTATAATGCTAATTATAATAAAACAATTGAATACATGCATGTTTCATAATTCAAAACTCAATGAAGAGTACCATGCAGTTGTTTAATTAACATTAGTATTTGCAGTAGTCTCCTCAGTGAGAAACATTGTACAAATGGATGATAAATATAATTCAATGCCCGTTAAGTAAAGTTAGTTGTTTTCCATCAGATTTATGTCTCATACTTTTGACTCCAAGGGACTGTGTTTTTAAACGAGTATTTCAATATTGTCGGAATTATTCGTTTCATTCGTTTTCATTTATTATTTCTCTGCTCTTCTTGAACACTATTTCATGTCCTTGTACCACCTATAGTCATAATTGAATGTTTTTTGCTCATCACCATTGCAAGTTATGCTCTTTTTGGACCAATTTGTCTGATTCTCATTTCTAGTAAAGCGAGTACTACAGCTGGACCTAGTTTCTGTCTGAACGTTTTGCTCTTAAAATGTATTGGACTAAATTAACTCAAAAATATTTAATTAATTCTGATTTTGTTTACTAACACTAGACAGCTTTTAAGTCACGGCAGAGTGGTAATATTTCAAACCGCAAACGTATATTAAGCATATCATAAAATAATATTCAAAAGCAAAATAAAATTCAATGATATTTTTTAGTATTTTTTTAAATAAGAGAAAATACATTAAATTAGTGGCGCTCGAGTTATGTTGAAGTATTGTATTACATTTATCAGAAAAGTGCCATTCGTTGGTGAATTTTTCACCAGAATAATTTGCTTTCGAATATTTTTTTATGATATGTTTAGTATACGTATTCGGTTTAAAATATTACCACTCTGCCAGCCATTAAACAGACTTAAAACTTGTCGAGTTCTAGTAAACAAAATAAAACTCTTTCAGGATTAATTAATAATTTTTGAGGTGACTTGGTCTTGATGCAGGATTCGCATTCTAGTTTAAACTTCTCGCTAGAAAAGCCTCGTAATCACTGAATATGTTTGAAGAATACACTGACAAAGTTTGTCGATCAAGCTTGTACAAACCATTGATTTCGGGGGCTGTTGCGATAATCTTATTAGAGTTAAGTTTGACTTTTTCATTGGTGATTCGGCAGCCATTTTCTTTATCAATCTTTATACCAAATAAGTGATCTTTCTTTTTGGACGATTTTATTCATAGATAACAAATTCAAAGATAAATCTGGAGCATAAACAACATTATTATAGTAACTGTGCACTGAAGCTTACTATCATTGGCAATGCCCAAATCTCGACTGGTGTCCACTTGAAAATCATGTAACCAATTATGACATGAAGTAAAATGGGCTGTTGCGCCGGAATCAACGTACAAATCCTCAATAATCTATTTACCATAAATATCGCAGGTCAGAGCAGATTAATTACTTTCTTGCTTTTTACGAATATTCTCATGCTATCGGTTTTGTGAAAATTTGTTTCACATTTTCTTGAAGAAGAAGAAGATTCTCACCAAATTCGGTTGATGTCGTTTGTTTTGAACCTTGAATACCTGTATTCAATAGTCTATAGTATACAGGTAGTCCTCCGAAAACTATACCACTGACGACAGTATCTTTGAATAGCTTACCTATATTCTTCAACTTCTCAGCTATTTTTATGATTTTATCAACGTATTATTGCATGGATGAACATCGATCGAATCTTATTTTGAATAGACTAAACCAACAAGCCGAACAATGTACGATTTCTTCAAATTATCCCATGCTTCTTTAGCTGTTTGGGCTTTCTTTGTCAAAGCTGCAGCTGAAGGTTTGAGGGATAAGTTGATTTTGACAAGGCCACGCTGTTCAATCAGGATCAACTATCAAACTAAGTTAAAAGTCGCTGTTAGTGAGAAGCAGACTATAGTATGTGGAGTACCTCAAGGAACGGTTTTGGGACCTTTACTCTTCAATATATATTTAAACAGCCTGTTTGCAGTAGATACAAAAGGTAGTGTGTCTAGTTTCGCAGATGATACTGTCATATTTTATGAAGATGACACCTGGAACGAACTGAAAAGTAAAGTTCAACATGATTTTACTGAGATAAAAAAATGGTTTGATAACAGAAAGGTATCTATCAACCCCCAAAAAACTTCATATCTACCTTTCTGTAGCTTATCTTCGAATCACCCGGCATTTAAAAAAATATCAATAGGAGATGACTTGGAAATTTGTCAGTCCGAAAATTTTAATTATTTGGGAATAATGCTAGACAGTCACCTCAGATAGGACGTCCATGTAAATTTTGTTATTATGAGGCTTCGGAGAGTCCTGTTCAAATTCAAATAAGTTACGCCTATACTAGACCTCAAACAAACAAAAAACTATTTATCACAGTCTAGTTGAATCGCACTTGAACTAATGCATAATTGGCTAGGGAGGTGTATACCAGACATACTTAAAACCATTGGAAGTTATGCAAAGGAGATTTTTAAAAATAATGTTATCCAAAGAAAATCGATATCCATCGGAAGAACTTTACAAATTAGCGAACGTTTTTAATTTAAGCGAAATGTACTTCAACAAATTAGCAACAACGCAGTATCTACATCCAATGGAACTCTTTACACATTCTCAAAAGTATGAGACACGCAAAAAAAAACAAATTCATTGTACCACTTATGAACAAGTCAACTAATATATGATATCTGCGAACCTGAGTCAATCATAATCTAATATTTCGAGATTTTCCTATCCCATCTAACTGAACGACCATCGTTTGTAAAAATACGTCCTGATGAGTATTATTCGATAGGTTTTCCACTGCAGCTGATTCCCTGGACACACTCGATGACGGCTGTGGTTGTTTATTTTCATCTATAGATTAATTTTTCCAACACATCAAAGTAGCGTGACGTCCCTTACATTCTTTGCATTCAACCTTCACTCCACATCGGCGAGATATATGACCAAATTTCAAGCATCGATGACAGGATCCCTTCGAAGACAACATTGATTTCTTATCGTTTTTGCTTTCTCACAATTTTCATTCTTGTGTTCTCCTTTGCAAAAAACACATTTCAATACCCGTTAGTTCATTCTTGTGTTCTCCTTTGCAAAAAATACATTTCAATACCCGTTAGTGATTAACTAACCCCATTGCTGTTGGTATTCTCTCTTCTTTATGGAAATCTATTATTTTATTGTTGGAATAATCGAAACCAGACACAGCTAGACTAATTCTATCTTCGTTTTCTACTTCTCTACGAAGAAATTCCATCATGTTTTCTAAGCGGCATTTAGAGTCGAAATCAGAGGAGTAAGATGGATTTCTCTGCCAAGTACAAAGAATTTCTTCTGGTAAGCATGATTCTACAAGGAGAAATAACATAGCTGCACATTTTTCTTTAGTAATTCCCAAAGTTTCCAACGCTCGCAATTGTGCTTCGAATTTATCAAAGAGGATACTCAACCTGCTTTTATTGTTCATGTTATTCAACACCAATTTTAAAAGTTCACGAATATAGAACTCAATTAGCATATCATCGAGTCCAAATCGGGATTTTAAGCTCTCGATTACTTTCGAATAGTTTTCAGCAGTTGGTGGGTAGCTTTCGAGAAGTTGTCGAGCTCGTGATCGCGAAAAAGTGGCTTGAAACAAATATTGAAACTTATCTTCGTCTCTGATTGATTCAACCTCATGTATTCTCTTGAACTGTGACCGAAAGGGGAGTCAATCCTTAATTTCTCCTCCAAAGTTTTGGAACTCAATTTTGGGAAGTTTTATTTTACTTGGAGAATTACAAGAGTGGATAGATCCTGCATCACGAGTATTAGAACTAGAAGGTCGGTTTTTATCTAACAACTGTTCTATACCAAATTTCAACTTATTATATTTAGCTATGAATTGGTCTGATACTTCAACTTGTGAGTCAATTTCTTATTCGGTACAATCTGATTCTAACAGAAGAGTCAACATTTGTTTGTCAATTTCAGCAATGCTGTCTTTTTTCTGCTCAAGGAGGACCAAATTACCCCGTACTTCATTGATTTTAGGTTCAGCAAGTTGCATTTCCTTCGATATAGCTTCATAAATACGATTGAAAGACATTGATTTCCAATAGTCTTCTACAGTTCTCCATCTTGGAAGTGTCCTGTCACGGTCGCCAATATTTTACGTATAAAACACCTACCCGGTACTTTATACGATCGTCAAATAGAGAATAAGTCCTGCTTTCAATTCGTTTCGACAATATTATTTATTTTTATCAGTGACAAAATCATCAATCTTACTGACAACTAACTATACCGTCAACAACAACTTCCCAATACAGAATGACACAAAAAAATAGCATTATATAAATCACACATTCTCGCACAGAGTGCATATTTCCGACAACAAAAGTGAAACTGAGGGTCAATTTGCAAATTGAAATAATGCAATTCAGTTGTTTTTGTATGAATTCCTGGAAAAAAACGCAGCATGTAATACAGTTATAAACTCCTCTAGAAATTGGTTTATTGAACACTTGTGACTAAAAGGACGTTTATAACACTCGTAACATATGATACCTTCCACTCATTTGAAAACTACTTCTTCATCTGCTGGAATTGGACTCGTCGCAAAAGTTAATATATTCGCGGAATTTAACACTTACTCTGGTTGTTCAACTCTGTTAATTTGAGATTTATATTGTCAACTCGACAAGGTTATAAGAACCAAGATGCGAACTTTTATAAATATAAGACAGGAATCGACAATACTTTAATATTTATATTGAATTGATAAAAAAAATAATCACAATAATTACCAAAGATTCAATTAGGGACTTTGCAGTAGCAATTCATTATTATTGACAGTGATATTGAATTATAGCAGGAACTCATCATGAATTGATATAAATGAGGTGAGATAATTTACTTACATCTTAATGAAATACAAGACAATATAGTTCAATTAGAATACAAGTAATGCACTAAAAGTTGAATAGAAGAATGAATCATAATGATATCTGATAGTTGATTGAAATAACCAAATTCCTATAGAAATGGGAAAAATTGTTATAAACTGAATGATTGATAATTTATCAACGTTGAGTAATTCCCGATATTGAAATCAGAGTTGAAGCCAGAATCCTTATGAAGAATTAGTAGAGTTTGAACATATAATACATATAGAACTAAACCTCTACATCTTGAGTGTAACGAGTGAAAACGAAGATTAACTTATTTTTAGAATTAATATCATAGTTCAACCCTCTATATTATCAACTCCAAGAATTACCTTTATTGGGTGGTCCTTTCCAAGTGTTTGAAGCCCTTTTAAAAATATTAACATGTGAAAACCATAAAAATATTGCTATTTCACTGAAACGTCCTTGTCCGGGATAATTCATTTATCAAGTACTTGAAATAATCTCACAAAATGGTTATTAATTTGAGGATACTTCATAATACGTTTCACGGAAGGTTTTGGCAAAGATTAAGTTGAAAGCTGAAACTAATTCGACACATTCACAAGTAATCGTAATGCAGATAATAACATTTTCTTGACAAAGTATTGCTTTTGCGACCGGAGAGAATATTTCAACTTTGTGTGTGATACTTAATTTTAAAATAATATTTCTGGTCTTGTTATGCTATTCCCACTGTTGGTAACAGTTCATATAATATTAACTACATTTTCAATATTTCCCCTTCATCATTTCATAGAAAGCTATTTTTGTTAACAGGGTTGAATCTATAATTTGTTAATTCACTCTATTCCCCAAAGACAACGCGTTATTGCTAATTCTGTATGTTTTATGTTTCTAAGGTCAGCTGGATCAGATAGCAAGGGAAATCTATAATCTGGAAGTGGAAATATCGATAATTCACAGTGAGATATGTCAATCAACGATGGGAAAAGACGTTACAATCCTGAAGTTACGCTTGAACTTCGATAATTCTCAATATGTGAGTAAAAGTGTTCAATACTATTGAAGATTATAAGATGTTGAAACTTGATTCGATATCTCTAGTGATAGAAATGGTGCTATCAAATCAAGCATGTTCAATAATTAATACCTAAACGATTCAAATTTTCCAACATAGGGATGTATTCCATTCCAACGCACATTTCAACGCAAATTCCACTGATGAAGAAAACAAAGAAATTGGCCATTTGAATGGATTCAACATTCGAAATAGAAAAATTCGTCACTATTTTCTGAGCACTGTGTACCAATAAAATTTCATTCGATGTAATCCCAAGGATTTCAAACGTCTTTGATATTTCTCTGCTGATAATCTTGCTATGTGCTAAATGCAAACAATCTAAGATTTCATGGTAATTCGAATCAAGGTAAAAATATCGCTTTATGAGTTCATTGGTATTCTCCATATCACATACAGGTATGTATCTACTTTCAAGAAGCACAACCAACACCTTCGAAGTGAATATATACATAACATTGCAATTATAAGTCCACTGCACAAGCAATTTTGAAAAATAAATCTCAAAATATCGACAAATTATCCCAAAATATTGAGAACAGAACTCAAAATTTTGAGAAACAATCATTAAATTTCGAGAAACATTCTCAAAATCTAAATATTCTCTCAAATAATTTTTTAATCGTGTTGGCGCTAATACGCCGTCATTTATAACCGATTATAAGATGAAAATATTTTTATTCCTAATTTATTATGTATACTTTCTTAGAGGGCTTTGGGAAAGAATATTTCGTAGTTTTCTATGCTCTCGATATAGTGTGGTAGATAATCTCGAAATATGTCGATATGCCGATATGCCAGTGATATTAATTTTGGTCTTCCAGAAAAGTATAATAAGCCATACAATGTGTATGACCCTGTATAGTACCGAACCTAAAATACTTGTTTCATAACTCCTTTCAAAATACATATTTTCAAGTGTAAACGCGGATTTATTATTGGAAGATGAAAGTAAATTATTTTCTTTGGTGTCCAAGAGAATTTGTGCTAAATCCACTTTATATAAAAGCACAATAAAAGACGAAATATCACTCGTATGAAAGCAGATTAGTAACTTACAGGAATTTATTGCGATGAGATGGCGAAAAGTATCCATAAACGCGGTGGAAATCCTCGAACGTGACTCTCATCAATTCTAGCTTTACACCCGCAATGAAATTGTGTCGCATTCTGTTGTTGACATATTCTTCTATTCAGCCATATAAGATTCGTGAAAGGTCAAACAGAAATAAATGATACCAATACTGTGTGAAATAACATCTTGTCCAATCACTCCCACGGAGCATCGACGGCATCTGTAACAGATTTTTGGGAAAAAAATTACTCAATGTGGAATCAATAATGAATAATTTATTATAGTGGGTGTTCAAAATTAGGTACTCACCATTGTCCAAATACCCAATTTTCGTACTTTTACGATTGACAATATTCTGTTACTAACAGCAAAATAAGACAGTACCAAACAAATATTGCGCTGGGATTTGAACCCGTGTTTACCATGTCACTTGATACCACTGAGCTACTTGATATTTATATACAAAACAATAATTTCTACGTCTGCTTTATTGACAATTTTGAAGTCGTTTTGTACAGAACAGAAAATACTGTACCGTCATATTGTGTGGTTGGAAAAAAATTGTCTAATTCGATGAAATAAGAGTTATTATGAGAAATCAGGTTATAACCAAACTTTATTAAAATACAATTTGTCAAATATTGTAACTGTGGACTGTTCGAATATTTGTTGAAATGCCATTTTTCCGTCCATCAAGAAAAATGTGACATATTAAAATCCTACTTGGCTTGCCAGCAAAATAGAGTGAGAGCACTCCAACACTATAGCAATTCGTTCCCCGTTTGTGAATGACCTAATCAGCGATTTTTTGCTGTGATTCATCGACGATTCAGGAACAATGTATAAGTATTTGAAAAGAGGAAATTAAAAAACTTTTTGTTATATCTGAGGATACAGACTGACTTTTTAGCCTGTTAAGTTTGAGGCTAATCCAAATAATTCCATCAACGACTTATCAAGAGAAATAACTGTTTCACAACGAATTTTGTAAAAACATCAGATTTCTCCTCATAAGTTTTGACCAGTGCAAATACTAGAACCTGGTGATCACGAGAGAAGATTGGGGTTTTGTTCGGGAGAAATTATATGGAACGATGATGCAAATTTTTGTAATTGTAGGATTTATAATAGAAATAATTTCCATTACTGGAGTAGAGATAATTTATTTCTGGTCCATCCCCACAATCCTCAAGGACGATTTTGGTATCAGTGTTTGGTGTGCTCTATTCATAGGCAGAATTATTGGTCCATTGTTCTACCATAGTTCTATACCCTGTTACATCAATTTATTAACAAGAGCGTTGAAAGAATTTTTTGATGATCTTGATCTGGAGGCTCGTCAGATGATCTAAATATTTTCAGCAGGACCGAAAGAATGTTGCGACGGTGTTTTGAAAACAGATGGATTGCTACAAATGGTCCTAGATTTTTATTTTTGGGGATTTTTGTAAAATTATATTGGAAATCTATTTAATAGAATTGATGGCCGAACTGCGTTGATGAAGTGTTAAGAGAGAAGGGTCTAAATATACGTTCAACAAAAAAAAGATGTTTTGAACATCCACTTCATATTTTATAGCACTTTATAAGATTGTTATAAGTGTTTCATATCAATAATACTGTCTTATTTTCAACTTTAGAAAAAAAGATATTTTTCGTAGATAAACTATAGGGTGTCCCATTAAAAAAAATAATGTGAGAAATTTTGAAAACGCGACTATCAATTTTGTTTGTATTCAGCATCGAGAAGCCCATCAGAAATGCCACAAGTTCCGAATTTGTAGCATCAATAATAACAGAGCTGGCAATGGTGCCGACTCAATTTTGAACAGTCTGTGTGGTCCATGCTTCCGCTGATATATATATATATATATATATATATATATATATATATATATATATATATATATATATATATGGCCTACTCGGTGAATTTCAATAATATTTTTTTTCTGATTAGTTTCTGGTTAGATACCAACTTGTGATATGTCATTAGAAAGGGAATTGAATGCTGAATAAAGCGAAAAGAAAAAAAAATAGGGTTTCCATTTAAAATAAGAAAGTTGATGTTACTTCCGGTCAGACCGGAGGTTAACTTCGACATGTCAATATGCTCAAATTCTAGCTCTTATGTCATTATATCGACGCTCCAAATTTCACAAACCTACTTCATACAATCACTGAGATATTCCGTAGGCAATACTTCCGTAGCCACCCGGTATATATATATATATATATATATATATATATATATATATATATATATATATATATATATATATATATATATATATAACTAAGTAGGAATTCTCGGGTAGCGGTCTGTTTAACAATGAAACTCATTCGATTTAAATCTTCAATATTTCGTCAACCTTTATTGACTTCTTCAGGAAGAGCTACAATTAAATAGGAATATAAGTTGTTGAAAGACTACATAAAAATAAAAAGATAACTTGGGAGGAAAATTGTTATTCTCCGCTGCAGACTAATCCCTTAATTTACCTGACTCGAGTGTTACTATGGTTTGAATAAGGGGTCGTTTAAATACAATGGTGTTAATTAGTATAGGTATTCCATTGGTACCAACTGTCAAACTACACACAACGTTGAATGGAATTTAAAATATTACAATATATACTACTAAGTTGTCCTGTATCGGTTTTGTAGTTAACTGTGTTAGGATTTTTGTTGATATGGACCATCTCAAGGAATAACCTGTTTTTTTGATTGCTGACTTTTTCTAGAATTTTTGGATTTGAATAATCAAACCGGTGGCCTGTTTTCTGGGTGTGGTCGACTGCTGCACAGGAGTTTTTTTCCCAATTGGGCATCACTCTTGTGCAAAGCTAGCCGCTGTTTTAACCACTGTGAGATCTGTCCGACATAACTACCTTCACAACCTTGGCATGGTAGTTCATAAATTACATTGCTAAGGAGTGGAGTTGGTGTTTTGTCTTTGATTTTGGAGAACAAGTTGGATAGTTTTGTATTATTACGCTTGGCTATTTTGATTTGTGGAAAGTCTTTGAAGTTCTTTGTAAGAAGACACCACAACTTACAAAGAACTTAAAAGAGATCCCACGATTACCGTACAAAATAAGCACAACCTCCTGATAAAACAACTCCTACAAGAACTACTTTGCAACGCTTTTAAAATATCAACCCTGAAATTATTTATTGATTTAAATGGGGGAACACCTATGAACCGGTCTCATGGTTCTTGTCAATCATAAGCGAAGGCTAATTCAACCAATTGAACGAAAAATACTTTCAGATTTTGTTGGGAACTCCTTATGCTGAAGCATACCAGGTGACAATGATATCACTACCACCCCTATTTTACCCTATGTTTTTCAATAAATCGAAATGAAACTTGACAGAGTCAATAAAAATGTCAAATACCACACTTTGATGTCTGAAGATTTTGTCGTACTTTCGGATTTGGCGGAATTGACATCAATTCTTGATTTTTGAATATAACTGCATTTTTGGATTTCTGAGAAAATTTTAAATAAATCAAAACTGTTTTATTGTATTTTTACGATTTTAACGACGATAATCATCATAAATTACATAAGAAGTGAAAGTCAAATCCAAATTTGGTTAGTAACCAACAAATTCATTGACGGGGTATTTTAATCTATAATAATTACCCATTTTATTACAAAAAATGCACCATCCTGCAGCAACCCCTCGGTTGAATACAATCCAATCCAACAGTATTTTCAAATCTAAAATGCGTTCTGTATTGAACTCAAAAACATATTAGTGTTTGTTTTTTATTACGTTAGTAGACTTGTCCAATAAATTTTAGAAGTAGGTCATAAAAAAATAAAATGTAGAAAGTTACATAGTGGAATAAGTACTCGCCTATTTGTAGTTTTTGACGATAATATGTATTCAAGAGACGAATTCAAGTAGACATTATTAATTTACAGCGAATGTCAAAGAATTCAACAGAAGCTAAATGGTGTCCTGAAAGACAACATTCCTGCAGACAATATTTCTCATTTTCAGAGAGAAAATTTAGACGAGGAGAAAATCCAAATAATCTCAATTTTATTATCAATGGGACAACAGAAATAATTGAAGTTGTGTTGAATCGAATCCTTCGGTGTAAACAAGAGAAATATGATATGATCTGTATACAAGTCGGAGTGAATTAGGAAGAAAAATCCTCAAAAAGCATGGATTTCGTTCATTTAAATATCAATTGCGTCAACATTTATATGAAAACGATGCTGAATGAAGGTTAAATAACTGCAACTGGTTGTTTCAGAAATATGATAAAGACCAGACTTTCGTGAAATTCATCCTTTTCTCTGACGAATCACGATTTTAGAATAACGTTAGGTATGTTTAATTGATTGAATACTAAGAAAATCAGGGCAACTTTCAGGAGAAATTTGAAGTTAATGTATGGGCAGGAATTATTGGTACAAGCATTATTGGACCAATACTTTTTCAAGGACGTTTGAATTTTGAATATATTTAGATTTTTCCAAAACCAAATTGAAGGATTCCTAGAAGAAGTACCCATTGAGGTTACAAGGAGACTCTATTTCCAAGACGGGGCTCCTCCACACAGTGCTCCTCCAGTAATCAATTATCTGAGACATACGTTTAGTGAACAGGTTCTTGCAACTATGCCTCACATCCCTAGATTTTTCATGGGGCTGTATTGAAAATGGTGTATATTGCACATCTACTGCAATCTACTATTCCGCCTCTAATGCTTGATGAAAATGCACGAAATTCCATCTCTAGAACTGGTGAGGATGGTCTGCACTTTGAGAATCTAAGGTGAACGTACCTATTAACGGCACCACACTAATTATCGGCACTTATTATAAGTAACCCCAAAAAATAAAGTTTCTGCAGTTAGATAGTTAAAAAGGAGTATTTTTCGTATTTCCGCGAACCTTCATCTACGCCTTTGCAAAATCCACAGACCGTCGCCCAACATCGGTAATAGCAACTAACAAATATATATTGGTCAGTTTCCGCTAATCTCTTATGCAAAGTTTTTCTAGTTACATGTATTAAGAAACAGGTGATCTACATCTTATTTTTGGTATTTTTATGACAAAAACTGCTTTTCTTTAGCTTTTCTTGGATATATTATGGGTGCCGATAATAGGTACGGAAGATTTGTTGCTGACCCAATTATCGGCAGCTCTGCCGATAATTGGTTGTTTGTATCGGGTAGATTTTAGCTGAAAGTTTCAGCTTATCTTGAGAAATGCTTGATCATTACTATGTAATATATAGTGATGATATTCAGCTCCAATTTCCGGCACCCCATATTTTCGTTAGAAATCATCTTTATGTAGAGGCAGAAATTGTGCCGATAATACGCGCATGCACATGCCGATAATTGGATATATTTTCTTAGATTAAAGTAACATCACAATGGAAAATAAAAAAAGCATTCAATACTCATTTAAAACTATGAATAAAGCTGTTGAAGCTGTTCGGTCAGCAATGCCATTCAAAACTGCAAGCAAGTTATACAAGATACCTAGATCGACTCTACAAGATAAAGTAAAAGAAAAACCGTTCTAAAACAAAAGAAACAGTTGTGAAAAATAAATACAACAAAATTCATGTTTCAGAAAAAATTTATAATTAAATTATAATTAAATATCAACTAAAGTACAGAAAGTTATAATAAAGGACCCATTTCAAGCAAAAGCATGCAGCGCGAGCACTAAACCAACAACATCAAAACCTTTACAGCAGGAATTTTGGTACCTATCGTTAATTATATCACACTGAGGGTTAGCTGGATATGCGCCTTTGTTCTTCCTGTCTGACGCTCTAAAGTACTAATACTAGGAGGTCAGGTAGCCTAGTGGTTAGAATCAATGCTTTTTAATCATTCTGGCTTGCCGGTCATGGGTTCAAAGCCCAGCGACTTCAGTTTATGTTTTTGGTGGCTTGAGAAAGTGCTAGGAATCGCACGTTTAAAGGTAAGACATCGTTAATCTTTGCCTCGCACAAGTTTCGACTTCTGAGGGCTGTCGTTCGTAGGGAGACGACAGCTGCTCAACGGAAAAAACCAATTTTAAACAAAAATAAATTGAATAATTTAAACTACTATATAAGTTCAACAACCTTGTCTCAGGAATAAGCGACGCCCTGGAACACCAGGAGGTAGCAGTCGCCGCATTCCTTGACATAGAAGGAGCATTTAACAATGCACTACCTCACTTCCTATATGAGGCCACTGTCTCTAGAGGAATTGAACCAATACTATGTGACTGGATAAGAACTATGCTTCATAACAGAAATATAACGACCTACAGGGGGAAAGTGTCAGCTTCAAGCCAGCAAGGGGCTGCCCTCAGGAGGGGGTTCTCCCCCTCTGCTATGGTCACTGCTGGTGGATGATCTGCTGGCCATTCTCTCGCTGTGGTAGGTCGATCTGCAAGCATATGCTGACGATCTGGTCCTAGTAATACGCGATAAATCCGAAGAGACGATCTCCTACGCCCTTCAGGATATATTGGACACCATATATAAATGGTGTGAGAGGGAGGAATTGTCCATTGACCCTCACAAAATGGTCATAGTGCCGTTCACCAGAAAAAGGAAGCTGGAACCATTAATACCTCCTTTCATCAATGGTGTAACAATTCCTTTTGCGAGTGAAGCAAAATATCTGGGAATAACCCTAGATAAAAAGCTAAATTGGAACTTGCATCTGGAAAAGACTATCCGGAAGGCTAGCCTATCATTATGGACATGCCGCAGAATATGTGGCAAAACATGGGGCATGTCACCAAAACAAGTGTACTGGCTGTACGTGACCGTCATACGACCAAACACCACATGCATAAAATAGGACTTGCACAAGATGCATAGTGCCGCCTATGCATGGAGGAGGATGAAACGGCTAAGCACATTTTATGTACATGCCCCGCAGCGGCCAGAACCAGGTTTTCAACATTTGGCAATACAACAGTAAGGCCAGAGAACCTGGTAAATTGTTCTCCCAACGTACTCCTAAAATTCGTTAAGAGGTTGGATATACTGGGAGAAATATAACCATAGGGTGAGCCACAATAGGCCATTGGCCGCAGTGGAGGGCCTGATATGGACCCACTCACGTTCAAACCTAACCTAACCTAACCTAACTATATAAGTTTTGCCTTGGTTTAACAGAAGATGATAATATGTGAATTTAAATGCTTCTTTTGTAAATGACAAGTACACTTTGAAATTTAATTTAAATAAAATATTTACCAATGGTATATTTTACTTTCAGCTTTTGGAAGATACTTTTGTATTATTACATGAAAACAATGTATTTAGGTATCTGATTTTAAACTCACTCCGTCAATGATTCAGTGCCGATAAAAGGATCTTATATGTGCCGATAACTAGAACATGTATTTATTTCAGGGTGCCGATAATCAGAGCATAACAGATAGTTTATTTACTGGCTTTCAATAAATATTATGCATATACTTCATTGAAACAAAAAACCTTATATTCTAAAAAACCTTTTATTAACGATATCAATAATCAAAATATAGGTTACCCGGGTATTGCTTGAAAAAAATCAATTGAAAGTAACCACCACGGTACTTTAGATTGAGTTATAGCAATGGAGATTCACTGAATATTCTCGTGCTAGAAATCGCGCGTCAAAAGGTAAGAGCTAGTTAATCCTTGGCTCGCACAAGTTTCGACTTCTGAGGGCTGTCGTTCGTAGGGGGATGGCAGCTGGTTAACGGAAAAAACAATTATGAACCATTTTTCAATTTTTTACAATGAGAAAGACTACTTGATAAGCTAATTGAACTATGAAAATAAATACAATATAGGAAAACTAGAAAAAAATTTGAAAGCAGATTTGAGTGGGTTTCGAAAACTCGTGTTGTATAGAGAAAAAAATTATTCTAATACTTGTACTTCAAGTTACAACAGTCAAAATATTGATGATAGAGAAACCGCTTATGAGGTGGCAGATTTTTGTCTTCAGTATTCTTCCAGTGATCTATGTAACGAAACTTTTATATTGAGAAACGTTTCAGTCTCAGATTATAACAGCCCATCGAAGAAACTAAAACCAAAAAATCTTCAAGGGAAGATGGTATCCCACTATATTTGCTTAAAGAACGTGGAGAATGGTTGAGAGAGCCATTTCTTCAGATGTCACAGTTATAATCTTATTCTTTCATTTAGTTATTTTCTTTCGCACTAGAAAACTTCAATAGTTACACCAATATTCAAACCACGTGACAAAATGGGCATTACCAAGTATAGACCCATATCCATAATATGCGCACCAGCCAAATTATTGAAACAAATGGTTTATTGCAATTCATTTAGCTATATTGAGAAGTATTTTGTATTTCAACAATATGGATTAGTCGCCAATAAATCTATCAGTACAAACCTGTTTGTTGGATGTACGAAACTCTAGAAAGCGAATTCAACTTGGTGAGAGTTTTGTTCATCTTGTACGAGACCAAGTAAATCGGTTGCACCGACTGCCGCCTTAGAGAGAAATGCTCCAATCCTTGTTGTTTCACGGTCGCAGACTAAGCAGAGAAGGGATCTGAACTCCTGATGACAGAGATCTGACTTGTGTTTTTACAGGCTTCATTCAGTACCATTATTTTATGTAGACACTCCATACTCCACAGCTTTTCCGTTGTCTAGGGAAGTATAATTGTGGAACAGACGATTAAGGATGCAAGCTTCTGTGAATATGAGTGTTCTGAAAGTTGGTGTGTGTGGGAGCCTTTATCGACGTTTCGGCCTTGCCATGGGCTTTCTCCAGGCCCCACGCTGGATGTTGGGTTGAAGGACACCACGTCTACCAAGGAATTCGGAAGTCCTACAACTTGTGCCCAACTGTTGGAGGTTTATTTGGGCTAACACACTCGGCCCGTCCCTGGAGAGATATGAGACCGCGAGCGGCCCTAACTCCCTCCGAGAACAATCCACCACCCCTATGCTCTTCCGATCAGGCCTCAGTGATCCCTTGATGTCATCCATCTTCTCTATTTGGGACGGTTCTTGTGACCCTTCCCTAGGACCAGGGTGTCTGTCTTTCGGCTCCCCAGAGACAGCAGCCTCCGTCACCGTGCGCCCTCCGACCTAGCGACAGGGAATTTTGGAATAACATTAATACGATGCAAACGTTCGAAGTACTTGGGGGACTGTACGGGATTTACCCTGCCCCTATCATAGGCGCTATCCTGTGCGATACTCATTTCACACTAGTATGTGGAGCAGGTGGAAGGCTGCCTTCTCTTTTGTCTGAACAACTCTATAATACTCTTCTGATCTGGCGCATTCTCCGGGCACAGGGTGGGAGTAGTGGCTCTCGACCACGAGTAACCATTTTGCTCCGGGTGTCTTACTGTTATTTCCATAGGCAGATGGGGTAGCTGTACCGAAAGTAGTCGTCCAACGTCTACTTCGGTGGTTGGAGTTCGAGGTAGGGCTCTGCCTGAACACGCAGCCACTCCTTTCTCCTCCATTGATTGAAATAGCAACAGTCGAGTACCTACCTCACTTGTAGTGTCACAACTGGGAGAAATGCACACTATCTGCCCAATAACTTCCTCGATGCAATGAGGACAGCCTGTTACGACTAATGTTCCCTGCTACCAGCATGTTATAATCCTCTTACTGAATGAGTGCTCTCTTGAAGTTGGATACTTTATAAACGACTATTGTGACAGGGTGCTCAAGTAACAGGCTGTCGAAAGGACTCAAAAGATGTCCCTAAATTCCCTAATCACATGTGTGAAGCCATCGGCTTTATCAGGCGGTAGCCTATCCTTGGCCACCTGTGGTACAGGGTACTCCTCTTATGGAAGATAGACCTCCTCCGCCCCGAAGATAATCTGCCAACATGGTGCGACGCGCAAAGTCGTCCATAACATCGTTTGCCACCAGCCAGGGACACCCGAGCAGAAGATCTTCCACAATGTCATCCACTACTTGCACCACAATTCCGCAAGCAATATTATCTATTTGAATCTCGACTTTGGTCTCGCCAAGACTAGTGAGCAGCGGTGTTACCTGCTTCCGGTCAACCATCCAGGTGACCAGCAACAAACTACGCTTCAGGAGATTCAGCGAACTACCACTGTCAACTTAAACCCTAAGTTGGTGATCCAAGAATTCAACCTCGATTCATGGTAACTCCTGCAATCGCCGCTCAACATTGTTGTTCTTCGCTAGCTTGGTTTCAGCGCGACGGAATAAGTGCCGTGGGTCTTCATGGCCCACCCCAGATTTCCCCCTCGATGGATCGATCTCCAAAAACTCATTCAGCTCAGTCTTCCGTTTACCCTTAGCAACTATAACCGGTGCTTGTTAGGCCTCTTCTACACGAGTGACACCTAACTCGTCCCTACGGATGCAATGATCATCTAACCCAGAGATATCATTAACAGCGACCAAATCGGATATTCCTGGAGCTTGACGGTTGCCACCCTCGATGAACACGCCTCCACTCCTAGCCTAAAACTCGGGAATTTGTTGTGCGTGAACTTCATCACCACATTCCCTGCCGACTAGGGTCTTCCGGGGCAAATTACTCTTGATAAGCCCATCACAACCACTAGCCTGTGGAGTCTTCGGGCACTTGCGGCTTCGACAAGTCCTTCCGCATCTTTACCTGGTGGAGCTTCCCGGTGCTCGACCCTGTAGTCCGCGAAATTATTCCTATCTGCTGCTTCTGATTGAACGACCTTACTAATTTTTCCCTTACAACTTGCACTCATTCCGGAACGGGACCTGGTGTGGTTTGTGTCATCGACAACTTCCTCGGCCACTGTCTCATCATACTCGACCTACACTAACCACTCCCTAACCGGCAGTTGTACCGTAGTCTTCGATACAGCAACAATCACATCCCAAACGCCGTTTTCAACACTACCTGTTCATTGGTAGTACCTAAAGGTGTAAAGACTACACGACCCTTACATTTAGCGTCTGTCGGCGAGTGGGCTTTTTTTTCGCCTACCAGCAGTGGCGACTCTCACACGCTTATCTACCACACAGAACCGACTGGACTCGCTATGTGGCTGGTCTGCTACTCCTGGCTTCTGATGCTGCTTCTGGTCCACTTGGATTCCTAATTCCACGTCGTGATCCATCCGCTAACTACTGAAAATGTCACTATGACAGACATTAGCTATCAGAGGACCCAGCTGTGCATGCTGTTTTACCTTTATTCGCTAGGAGCCCCCTGTTGCTTTACTGCATTAACTTCAACAATATCATTGTTAGTTTGCCCCTACATCATTTCGCGAGTTTTCACGTCGAGTTGTCGCAGCTCCTCTTGAGTTCGTTTCGCCACTCTAAGGAGTAGAGCAGAGTCGGTACGGCAAGCGTATTAGTTGCAGCAACTTTGTTCTTTCCCAACAGTTCTGATGATCAGATTTGTCGGAGATAAATCCAATGACAATGCAATAATATATTGATATTTAATCACTTAGACTAGAAAGGAATAAACTTCGACAAGGATTTTTTCAAATGCAAAAGGAAAAAATAATTGCTGGGTTATTTTGTGACAAGCTTTCTGTTACTCGCAGAATATCTGAAGCAATAATTTTTTCCTTTTTGGTGCATTTTTATAAAAGATCACTTTCATTTTCTTTTATATTTCATAAATTATCGTAAATTTTTTTATGAAGAGATCAATTTTGTGCCGTAGTGGCATGCGGGTTAAGTGCTCGCTCCATAAGCCAAACAGCCGTAGGAGCGTGAGTTCGAATATTCCTAGTTAAAATACTGCAAAAAATAAATATCTATACAATTTCAGCCACTATCATTCTCGGTGAGGAAATGTTTTGAATTTGCGTCTTGTTTTCCATATTACCGTATCCTTGCCGGCGTCGGAGAGATTTGAAGCAAGTGTTTGTAATTATTCATCGATTTGTCTTGATAATTGACTCGACATGCTCCATGGATTAATCGTCTGGTTTGTGACATCAAGGTTGGCAAGTACAAACTGGGAGTCATGGTATTTTGCCAATCAGGACGTGTTTACGATACTAATGACTAATGACAGTGGATGTTGAATGTTAGTTATTCGATAGCAGCTTTTACACAAGCTAATGATACTATTGAATAAAGCATCACGAATTTATCGTTATTGAATATTATTTTTGAAGGCATTGATATAATGAAGGAGTACAATAATTTTCAGGAATCAAGAAGTGGAATTATTGAATAAGTACACAAATCTCAGGAAAATTTAAGTAATGATTATGAATGTGGAAAACACTAGTGTCAGAAATTCAAGTTTAAGGGTCATATCGCGAATATAACGCAAATCAATTTACAGGTAGAAGGGAACGGAGGAATTACGCGAACTAAGCGAAAATACTAATAGAAAGTTGCTATGTGTACACAAACCTAATTTTTTGAAGTGTTCCATAATTGAGTGATCCTGAGGGGGCGATAATCTTGGGTGATTCTCAGAAAAATTCTTTATATGAACATAGGTCTGCAACTGCTTTATTTCTGAGATAGCGTTGAAGTTTTCAATCAAAATAATAATACGCCACTTTTTTTCATCAAATGACTATTAGTGTAATAATTGTCTTCTATCTACATATTATTGAAATAATATTCTGAGTTTATTTTCGCCCGACGGACGATTTTCGAGTTAAAAAATTGAATGCAATAATTGATACTAGGAAAAAATCACTCAACTTAGATACTCCAGCCCTAGCGCAGTACGAAGCTTTCTGCAGGAGAACTAGTCAGCATGAGCTCAATGAATCGCGCAATTCGATAACTTCGGAAGAAGTTCGACGGGCCTTCAAAGGTTCGAAGAACTTCGCAGCTCTAGGCCCTGATGGGCTTGATAACCATTGGTGGAAAAAAATTTCAAGCATCCACCACCATCTAGCAAGAGTTGACAACTCATAGCTAGATGGGGAGCAACCGAATCCGGATTGGTTTGTCGAGAGGCGAACCGTGCTAAACCCCAATAATGGAGATTTGCCTGATCCAAAGAACTACAGACCAATAACATGCGTCAATGCATGTTATAAGATGTTTATTCACATATTATACAAGCGAATACTATCTGCAGTTGATCTGGTGTATGACTGGATATATAAGCACAGAGGGTCAAAGACGGGGGTTGCTGGCTGCAAGGAGAATATGCCCATAGACAGATTTATCACGCAGGACTCCGTGCAGTAAAAGTGTAATCTTTTGATGACCTCAATCGATTACCGCATTTGGTACTACATCGCATGAGCTCATCATGTATTTGCTCAGATGCCTTGCTCAAATAGTGGACATTTGATGCCGCTCTGAAAGAATCGCTTCACAATGAGATCTGGTCGAGTCACAGAGCAGGTTATCTTTAGGATGGACGTGTTTCAGATGACTCCCTTAGCCTTCTTCTCTTCTGCATCTTCCTATTGCCATTGTCCGCTGCACTACAGAAAACCCGCGGATACAACTGTGGCACCCCCAGCAACCCGAGGCATACAGTAACATATCTGTTTTACATGGATGACTTCAAACTGAATGCTTTGGAAGAAGAGGATCAAGATCAGTCCCAAAGGTTGGAATGGAGCTCGGGATCGCCAAATGTGCCACGTTCATCTCTGAAGAGAGGACGTTCAACTCGCAGACAAAGTATCTCACATTATCTTGATGTCGGAGAAAACTATACTCACCTAGGGGTGGAATAACGCCGTTCTCAAGAGTTAACAATGTTAAAAACTCTCTCCATGGCAAGTACCATCATAAACTCCGACAGATCTGGTCATTAGAACTCGGCCTCATAATCATGATCGTGGTGATCCAGAATCTGTCACCAAGTTGTGACCCGTTCCACAAACATTTCACATCGAAGCTGCGGAAACCGGGCAGCTACACGAGGATAAGCCAATGTATGGGGTCTTCTTCAAGAAAACCTGGGCTGGAGTTGGAAACCGAGGGATATCTTATGGCCTACAAGGATGGATTTTCCGAATGTTCGGTATACGTAGTCGCGTGATGGGTATAGAGGTTCCAGACACTAGATGCAAAGCGTGTCGTGGGGAGCCTCAGATTATAACTCATTTTGCAGCTTGTCAAGCTTGTGCGGTCTCAGCCTATATTCGCAGTCATAACGCAGCATTACAAGTGTTGTACTCATACGGTATAGACGAGGCACTGCGGTGTTGCCTCATGCTCAGAGGATATTGAGTCTGTGGAGAATGAGTCGTGCCGAATCTATTGAACCTTCTTATTTTCCACCTCCAGGCAAATACAAGCCAATAAAAATGATGTAGTTCTCCTCGGCCATCAACGTAGGATGTATTAGTCATAGAGTTATTATTCCTATCAACTTGTTTCAAGGGTAAGGGGCTGTTTTTAAATATTTCTTGATCATTCCGAATTTCTTACAGATGTCCTCTAAAAATCGAGAAAGCAACCCCCTCATGGACCGTTGTCTACCGGCTTTCTCTTGTGATTTACTCCTCGAGCTCTTTCCATTTGCAGTGATTTTCAATCAGTCATTAACGATTGTGGGATGTGGAGGAAAACTCGTTGAAGTTGCGGGAGGCAAAGAAAAACTCTTAAACCATTTGATCACCAAGTATTTCAAGTTGAGAAGGCCAAAAGGAGTATCGCTCACGTGGAAAAATGTAAGTAGTCATTTTTGTCACAATTCTTTAGAATATAGTAGTAGTTTGTCTATGTGCAATATTCAGAGTATTTGAAATATAGTTACGTTTCTGGGTTCTGAATAAGTGATAATCTTCATGTACTGAAAAACAACACTGTATTATATTTTAAAAACACAACACAATTCGCGAACTACGTTTCCGCTAGGTGGCGCTCAGAAATGAAGGCGCGAAATAGTGTAATGGTGATCAGCTGCTAATTCAGATACATACAAAAACCATTCGCATATATTTTTCCAGTCACACAAACATATGAATAGAATTATAGATCTCTGATATACTTTGGACAATCAACAGATGATGTTGGCTCTTTTTTAAATAAACAAGATATAAGGATCGCATATAGAATAGATAATACGCTGGGAATGTTTATTATAAATAATAAAGACAAAACTTTTAATTTAGAGAAATCGGGATTATATAAACTGTATTGTGGAAATTGTCCTGAGGTTATTGGTTAAACTGGTAGAACATTCAAAAAATCAAATGTTTTATGATCATACAAACAACAAAATATTTGGCTATATTTGGAACAAAAGAGCAACGCTACACTATTCTATTCTTCTTTGTTCGATAACAATGCTGTATCACGGGTTATGTTTTTTGTAAGATTTGTTATTACGAATCAACTAGGTTTTCGAAAAAAAACCCTTGAGAGCAGAGTTTGTGCGAGCAAGGCAGATCCGGGACCTACAGCTCACGTACAAGTGAATTCCGAACTACTTCAGCTTAGTAACAAGCGGTGAGGATTGAATCGCCTGGGTGAGAGGCAAACGCTCTAACACCACAACCACTGTGCTTCTAGGTTTAAATTTGGGGCCAGTTTTAAACAAAAAACCATAAATTAATGTAAGACCCCAGTGTTTTGTATTTTATGAGAAATATCAATAGGTATTACTTGATTTGTAAGTTTACGAGATTTAGCTTTTGACTGAGTTTGTTCAAAGAATTATATAAAAATCTTAACACTGACTAATAGAAAAAGAATCACCTTATATACGGAGTCATGGATATATTCATTGCAACTCGTGGTGAATATATTGAGAAAGTAAATGCTATCCTTAACTTTTTGTTAGAAAAAATCGACACATTATTGATTTTATAGGTAAGTAACAACCCTGCCTCCGGCCTCCGCATGTTTAATACCCTGTATCTCGAAAACTATCTATTAGATTTCGTTGTGCCTTGGACACCATAAACTACAGTCCATATAGTACAAGTACGTCACCAAAAATTACTGAGAACATCCTAGCAAGATATACTGGGGACGTCCAGATTAGGTACAGTTTACGTACTATGTACGTATTGGGGACGTATGGGGGACGTCCTCGATATTTCAACTTTGGTGGTCGCAAAACATCTCTTTTAGGTTGCCACAAACCTGAAATATATTCTGGAGACCTATTTCCTATTCTTTTGAGAATACAAGTCTGACCTAGGACATTTGTGGTAACTAAATGTCTCTTTCAGAATAAAATTTTGCGAAATCAACAAACCAGCTAATGGTGTTTGGATGAAGAGGGCGAATGAAAGAAAAAAGTTAAATTTGTTATAAAATATATAATTTTTTTCATAAAATTTACTAAGAAAAATATTCAATTTTGATGAAGAAAGTTAACAAATTCTGTAAAAAGGATGAAGGAAGTCAACAAATTCTGTAAAAAGGGAAGGATTTCTGTAGTCATAGTCTCCATATAAATGAAAGAAGTGCTTCGTTAGTTTTAGCTGAAAATTAAATATCGCAATTGATAATTGATAAATAGATAGGTATCATATGTGGCAAAATGAGATCACTCTTTGTTTCTTGAGATATATTTTGATATTATACAAATGACGGAATAATAATGTTTATTAATACTCGCCAATATGCTTTATCAGGATACGAGTAGGTTCATTCGTTCATTACTACGAGGTGTAGTGTAATTTTCACCACATTTTGAATCGAATGTAGCTGAGTGCAGTTGCACAAAGGAATGTGTCAATCCAATCTGCTAACGAATACTCAAATCAAGATGTAAATTACACCGAGTTTAGGAAGTGCTTCACTTCGATGCAAATGAATGAACCTAGTATTTATATATGGTTTTTTACTTGTGATATTTGAAAAATTTGATGTGGTGGTATTCTGAGAGCTATTTATTGTTGATATTTTTTGGGTATTTATTCTAATTGTATTTGCTGTGAGCCAGTTTTCATTCTTCGCTTGGCCTATTGTTTTATTCACCTCATTCATCTTAGGCCAACCACCTGGGACATATATAGGTACAGCTCACATCCACTATGAAGTCATCTTCGACATTAATCGATATCTGAAAATAATATATTACCAAGAATAAACGAGTATTCTACCTTGATAGAATATGTTCGTTTCTTCATACTGGCATTAACTGTTCCTTTCAAAATTGCATGCTTCACCACCCTATAGTGTAATAGATCGTATTGAAAGTCGACAACATCCAGAAATGGCCGTATTCAGTGTGTTGAATTCGTATGTGAAATACTTGTTTCATGTATGAATGTTCTGAATGGGTCCAGGACGTTCAGACTTGAATTGGACCGTGCAGGGTCCTGTCACGTTGGAACATCACTGTTGAAATTATTTAATCTTAGTTGCACTCTGTATTAGTTGTTCATGTAAAAAAGTTAGTTGTCAGTTTTAACGGATTAAAAAAACAACGGAAAGTTATATTTTCTTTGTAACTCGATATTGAGCACATTTTCAAAAGATTTCGTTCTCGGCAAAATGACGCATTTTCTGCTACTTTGGTAAAGTGTGTGCAAGATTTGACTTCAAATATTGAAAAATTAGCAATAAAAAAAGTCAATGCAAAACCTCTTCTTCGGAATCGTCAATGAATTTGCTTTTTGGTTCACCGAATTCAAAATAACTACAACTGAGGGATACATTTCATCATCGGATAATCTTGTTCGTTTGAGAAAATACTTAAAAGTAGAAGACCTATTCTGCAGCTCTGAGAATGTGGATGCCATCATAGAAACATTGAAACAGAATTTTGGTAAAGACGAATGGCTTGTTATTAATCAAATGGAAAAGGCTAAAAAACGTCCTAGTCCACGAGAAGATTCAATTGACAGTTATATGCAATTTTCAATCCAAGTGTCAAATATGATCATGTCAATGAAAAGTACAGGATGCGGAAAATATCTCGACAATCCTGAATTTTTATACAGGTTTGAGGAGAAACTACCTAAAAATTCGAAACGTTCGTGGGCACAAATGAAATTTGAAAAACAGAAAGTGAAGGAGAATGTGAAATTGGAGCATTTTTCAATCTGGTTAAAAAATTAAATAGATATTCTGATGCAGTGGCGCACACAGAATGATATTTTGCGGGGGGCACAAGGATGTAAAATTGCGCAGCAGGCGAATTTTCTTATGGTCAAGGTTATGTGTATTTCAGAACAGCGATAGAATGCTATTTATTTTCAAATCACTAACAAACTGTGGGAGAAATAGTGGTTTGTCTGTAGGAGCTCGGGGGGCCTGTGCCCCCCCTGGGTGCGCCACTGTGCTGATGTCAGTGAATATTCCATCCAATTTTTAAAAAAAATTTACAATATAGTTGCTACTAGCAAAACATTCAGAGTGTGAAATATGCAAGAACACTAGTCACAAACTATACCACTGCAAGAAATTTCTCACTACGAATGTAGACAAACCTAAGAAAGTTATAGGAGATATAAAAGGATGTTATCATTGTCTCAACGTGGGCCACGTTGCAAGAAAATGTTTTAGTAAAGTCAGGTGTCATATTAGAAGTTGTGAAGGTAAACTTCACCGACTGATTCACAAAGAGAGAACAATAATTGAACACACAGATACCAGCTGAACAAGAGACTATTC
The DNA here is from genome assembly GCA_958502065.1 of Chrysolina americana. Taxonomy (NCBI): domain Eukaryota; kingdom Metazoa; phylum Arthropoda; class Insecta; order Coleoptera; family Chrysomelidae; genus Chrysolina; species Chrysolina americana. The sequence continues at coordinate 16,510,589 of OY293417.1, read as the reverse complement.
CAATACCACTGGCAGAAACAACGTGTGTCATCAACAGAAATTCGGTTACTCTTCGTCAGACATCCATCTTGAAGGTGGCGAAAGTGAAAATATGAACTGGTGCCAATTGCATAGAAACATACGCCCTACTTGATGAGGGATCTACCATTACCATCATTGACTCTGATCTTGCTGATGCTATCAATTTAAAAAATTGTTTTTTTTTTTTCCCGTTAACCAGCTGTCATCCCCCTACGAACGACAGCCCTCAGAAGTCGAAACATGTGCGAGCTAAGGATTAACGAGGTCTTACCTTTTAACGTGCGATACCTAGCACGAAAGGGTCCCAAGTCTCCAATATGTCTACAATGGGCAACTCTAGTGAGTCACAGTGAAGACAATGCAAGAACAATCAAAGGATTAGCTCTTCCAGAACAAAGCTTGGATATTGAATATTTATGTAAAACCTATCCCCATCTGGACCGATCTATTATTGAAGCAGTAAAACAAGCCCAACCAAAATTGCTTATAGGGCAGAACAACGTATCTCTTCTAAAAAAAAGTTATCCATAGTTCAGTCGACAGGTAGTTTCAGATAGAAAAAGATCGGAAGTTAATGAAACTTTGAGATGTTGTTCAGGGATGGTTGATTAACATTTTCTCAAGTTTTGGACCTCAAAGACCCTGTGCTAAAAAAGTAGGGGGAGGGGAACTGCAAATTTTTCGACCTTGTGGTTTTTCCTCAAGAACTTTTTTGCCTTACGTTCTACAGCAAAAACGTCGGTTTACTTTTTGTAGATCGTCGAATTCCCTACGAATTTTTTGCCTCAAACCTGTTTGTGTGTCAATTTGTTACCGAGATATGGCGCTTCGAAGAATAGGTAATTGTTCAAATTTCGCTACAAAATGCAGAATTCCACCCTATTTTTTCTGTTATACAAGAACTATGATGAAATGTAGTTGCTATTATAATTCCTACTTGAAATCACTAACTTCAGATAACCACCACCCCTGCTTGCCCACCAGGTGTCAAGTCGTTCCTCCCAAGGACAAGATAGTGTCGGGCCAAGGGGAGTGTGTGATCAGCTATAGCAGTAAAAAGCTGGAAAACAATAGATGTTAGAACACTGCTCCTGTGGAACTGCGGAATGCAAACGATGAGCCAATATTCAACACAGAAGGCTGAAATTTGTCTATTCTACCTGCGCTACCTAGACCTATTTGTTTTCGATTTTTGAAGTCATATTAGATCACTTTTCATTTTATTCTTTCAACATGACTCTATTATTCATTAATTTCAAGAAGAAATCGAAAAATAGTAATTATAGAAGGGTTTAAGTACCTCAGGTAGAATAATCGAATTAGGTAATAAAAAAATTAAAATTATGGATTGGTAAAAATGGGACAGAGAGTGTTTAACCACTCAGAGTATACATAAGATTAGGTTAGATAAGTAACATTAGAAATCCTCAGCTCTTGAAGTGAATAACTTTATTAGCAAAAGGAGCATCGAGTGTTGGCGACAGTTTTGGTTTTTGGGTAATTTTCGTCTAAGTCCACAAAAAACATCTACCTTCAAAAAAGTGGAAGAGGCAGTGGTCCCAGTGTCCTCTACTCGCCAAGTTCCTGTTCCTTTCCTCCCAAGGACATACTTTTCCTTCACGCAGTGATTGGTTGTGGTACCACTTCAGCACCGTTTGGATTGGGGAAGAAGAAAATTTGCAGTACCTACAAGAAGAATACCTCCCTCTCTGCAGTAGTGGCCCCGTTTCTCACACCAAAGCTACTCCTCAGCAGATCAGCGACGCTGGAGAAAAGTTCCTGGTAGCAGTTTATGGAGGCAACATTGACAGAGACAATCTCGACGACCTAAGGTACCAATTATTCACACGCTCAGTGACGAAGGCTAAATTACAACTAGCCCGCCTACCACCAACAAGGGACGCTACCAAGTACCACTCCCTCCGCACTTACCAGCAAGTACAGGCATGGTTGGGCAATGATCTACTCCCATCAGTATGGGGCTGGAGCCTAATTACATTAATTGTTTTCACGAAAGGACTACGTCTTTTTTTCTTCCTGTCCTGGGATAATTATGTAGGGGAACGGGGGGATATCGATCCGAAAAGTATCTGATATAAATACCAAAATGATGTGAATAGGTATGGTTGGCTTTCATCAGAAAGTTAGCTTTTGAGAATTGGGGTTGGGTTGGGGAAGGAGGAGTGGGGTGTCCAAAGTTGGTGACTTCAACTAAGAACCATAATTACTACAACATTTCATCATAATTCGGGTATAACAGATGAAATAAGCTGTAATTTTGCCTTTTTTGTAATTTCCTAGCAAATTTTGAAACATGACTTTTTTTTTGACGTGCCATATCTCGGTAGCGAATTCACATACAAACATGTTTCTTCAGTGAAAATTGTATAAAATTTGTAAAAAAGTATCGATATGTTTTATCCGTAGGACGTAAGAGAAAAAAGTAATCGAGAAAAAACCGGAGTGAAGTCAAAAATTTTGCAGTTTCCCCTCCCTTACTTTTTTTGCACAGGGTCTTCGAGGTCCAAAACTTGAGAAAATGTTGATTAACCATCCCTGAAGAACCCCCTGAAGTTTCATTAACTTCCGACTTTTTTCCATTTAATCCAGATATGATCAATCAGTTTTGAGTAGAACACCGCTGGAATGGATTGTTCACGGACCTTATTCGAAGAAAAATGAAAATCTGGAATTAGTAAATGTTTGAAAACACGATGATGAATACTTGGAAAAAATTATACAGGATAATTTTAAAATAGAATACTGTTATAAGAATACTCACAAAATATCAAGGGAAGATATGAGAGCTATGCAAATTATTGAGACAACGATAAAAAAAAACTGATTCTAGATATGAAATCGTTCTGCCATGGAAAGAGCGGGATATTAATCTTCCGGAAAGTTATCAGATGGCGTTACTCGGTTGAAATGCATGGAGAGAAAAATGGATAACGATGCCAGTATTGCAAAAAAATATTGTCACAAAATTCAGGAATATTTGGACAAGGGCTATGCTGTCAAAGTCAGCCCAGAAAAATTAAGAGAAACTGAGAAGACAAGGTACCTACCGCACTTTGGGGTGGTTAATTCTAATAAACCTAACAAGTTTCGATTTGTATTTGAAAAGCTCAGGTGTCTGCTTGAACGACTTCCTTCTGACTGGTCCCGACTTTTATCCACTACTCATTGCCATTTTAATGAGATTCAGAGAGCGAAAGATAACCTTCTGTGGTGACATAAGGGATATGTTCCACCAGGTGATTATTAGGGAGGATGATAGATGTTGCCAGAGATTTCTGTTCAGAGAGATGGATAGGAACCGTGATATCCTTATGTATATGAGATGAAGGTGATGATTGTTGAATCAGTTTCCTCACCTTCGATTGCACAGTTTGTAAAAAACTATAATGCAAAATTGTTCAAAAATGATGTTCCCGGAATTATAGATATTATGGTCAATCAACATTGTGGACGATTACTTGGATTCAAGAGATATATTGGAAAATGCCATTTCAACAGTGAGAACTGTCATTAAAACTCATAGGAGCGGTGGATTTGAAATGGTTAATTGAGTGAGCAACTCTGAAGAATTATTAAGAGCAATCCCCCAAACCTACCTTGCAAACAAAAATACTTTACTTAATTTGGATTCTAAAAGTTTAGACAGGATACTGTTCAGAATGATACGTTGGTGTTCAATTTGAAATTCTCAAAAGTTTCATAAGAAGAGAAAAACCTACGACAAAACGCGAAATTTTGAAAATAATTATGAGTATCTTTGACTCACTTGGATTCTTATCTCCTCTAGTTGTGAACGGAAAGTTAATCACGCAAGACTGTTGGAGAAGAAACATGGATTGGGATGATATGATATCAGAAGATATTCACGAAAAATGGAAGAGCTGGTTTAAAAAATTGGATATAATTACACCTTCAGAGTGCCCCGGAGGAGCTATTTCAGTAAAATCACATCAAAAGTGGAATTGCACGTATTTTAGAATGCGAGTGAAAGGGCCTTTTGTGCAGTAGCTTACTATAGAATAGAAGTCAATACTGACTTAGAAGTAGCATTTGTAACCTCAAAAATCAAAATAGGTCCTTTGAAGAAGTCAGTTACAATTCCTCGTATGGAATTTTATACGAAACGAAGCAAAATTTGAAATTTCTATTATTTTCTTATGGACTGACTCAGATATAGTCCTCTGTTGGCTGAAGTCACAATCACTTCGCCTAAAATATTTTGAATCTGTTAGAATTCAAGAAATATTGGAATTATCTACACCTGAACTGGATACCTTCTGGAATGAATCCTGCTGATCTCGCAACAAAGGAAATACGTGAAGTTGACATGTCATGTTCAGGAATGTGGTTGAAAGTTCCTACTTTTCTAAATTCACCACAAATGTCCTGGAAAGATGAACTCAAATATTCTCAAAACGCTTCAAGTACCGCAGACACATTGATTTTAACTGAAAGTCTGCAAGAGATTATGTTCAAATCATGTCTACCAGATGCAACACGATTTTCCAAGTGGAAATACATTCAAAGTCGACATTTTTCTAATGAAATTAATTCTTTGAAAAATAACAGAATGGCCCATAAAGAGTCCCCCTTACATAAACTCTCAGCGTTCATAGACGATGATGTTATCATCAGAATGGATAGTCGAATCAAATATGCTGACGTGGATTATGATATTAAATATCCAATAATTCTGTCATCAGGAAAGCAGGAGAATATATTGTACCTACTTGTCTTACATTATCATGAGCAAATGAAACATACAGGCCAGGAAACTATATTGAATAATTTAAGACAAAAATTTTGGATAATAGGCATTAGACAAACATTAAAAACGGCCGTCTTGAAAAATGTGCTTCATGTGCAAAATAAAGAACGCCAAGCCCTTCCAACCCGAGATGTCTCCATTACCCGAATTACGAATGAAAAAATTCACGAGGGCCTTTAGCTATTGTGGCCTCGACTATTTTGGTCCCCTACTGGTAAAAGTGAAGAGAAGTGTGGAGAACCGGTATGCTGGAAATCCTATAGAAATTCACTCGGACAATGGTTGCAATTTCGTGGGTGCTGCGAATGAGATGAAACAGTTTGTAGAGAAGTTGGAGCAAAACAAAATCATTGGAGACCTAAGCAAGCAGAATGTATAATGGTTCTTCAATACCCCATGCGCCCCACACACAGGAGGGGCATGGGAACGATTGGTACGATCTGTGAAAACTGTTCTACCCCTACAAAAGAATTAGGCACTGACAGAGGCTGAGAGCATCGTAAATTCGAAACTTCTGAGTTATATTTCGAACGATAGCGAGGACAGTATGGAAGCAATCACACCCATGCATTTTTTAATAGGGACAGCCAACACTGAAATTACGCCTGGCCATTTTGATGAAGCTGACTTATTTGGAAGGAAACAATGGCGAATTGCCCAAGTATTATCACAGAAATTTTGTGTTCCTTTGCTCAAAAAGTAAAAAAGTTAGTTGTCAGTTTTGACGGATTATAAAAACATGACGGAAAGTAATTTATTTTTTGAAATATGTCGTTATTGAGCACATTTTTAAAGATACAATGGAACATAAGTCACCATCACAAGATTTTATCAAACTATTTCTGAAAAGCAATTCATCACTTGCCCCGAAACTAGTACCTACCGAAAATTATAATTTTCCGCATGACCGCAGCCAAATAATGCTAGCCTCTTACTGTTGTGCATAGATATCTGATAAATGATCAAGGTAGAGATAGGTACCTAATAATTTTCAGTACCACCAACAAAATAGTTTTTTATGTATCAAGGGCGTAAAGTAGGCGTTAATGGCCTGCGGCGTGGATAATGGCCCGAAGGCGATTTTGGAATCGGCTGAGAGTGCCAAACTCGAACTGCTACCAACAAAGTCAAAGAAACTTTACGAAAAGACGTATAGTGAGTTCATAAAATGGCGCAATGAAAATAATGTGAAGGTGATTACAGAAGATATATTACTGGGATATTTTTTTGAGAAGTCCAAGAATCGAAAACCATCTTCTTTGTGGTCATACTATTCGATGTTAAAGTCTACTTTGAATTTGTATAATAATATAAACATAAGCAAATTTCCAAAATTGATAGCATTATTGAAACGGAAGAATGATGGATATACTCAAGCCGAAGAAATCCAAAATATTGAATAGGGATGAAATCGAACTTTTTCTGAACGAAGCTCCAGATAATGTATATCTGATGATGGAGGTATGTTATACCTACCTATATTTATTAAGTAATTAAAAACTTATGATTCTTTTATAGGTTGCATTAATATTTGAGGTACATGGTGCTTGTCGTAGAGAAGAATTAACAAATCTCAAGCTTGATGACATTCAAGACCTAACTTATGCTTTATTGATTACAATTCGAGAGTCAAAAACTAAAATACAACGAACATTTACCATCTGCATTACTGAAAACCAGTCAGTTAATTATTATGGATATTTATAGTATTTACGTCCCGCAAATACTGAATATGGGCGTTTTTTTATATTCTATAAGAACAACAAATGTACAAAACAAGTTGTTGAGAAGAATATCCTCGGTCAAATTCCAAGAAAAATTGCAGCATTTTTGAAGCTACCAGGCCCAGAAGAATCTACGGGTCATTGTTTCAGTCATTCTTCAGCCACTTTATTGGCTGATGCTGGGGAAAGTATCACCATTATCAAAAGACACGCTGGTTGGAAATCAACTACAGTAGCAGAGAGCTACATTGAACAATCGATTTCAAATAAATTGAATATTGCCAAAAAAAATGGCGGCGATGATGATGGACCGATACCAAATAATAATTATTTGGACCTACCATCCACATCTAAAATGAGTGGTGAGGATGTTTCAAAAGGGAATAATTATTTTCAAGAGAAAAGTGAATATCCCACCCCTAATATTCGAAATTGTAACAATTGCATAGTTAATATAAAATTCCAATTTTCAGGGTTATGGAGCAAAAATGTAGATTATGAATAAAAGTTGTTAAATGAGTATTTCTTTATTGAACTGAATTCATTGTTTCGTGGTAGGTCTTCCGTGAAATGATGTGCGTATGTATATATGGACAATTCTAGTATATTGTCTACTTTATCGCCCGCGGGCCATGATGCGCCCACGGGAGGTAAAGTGCCACTTTACGCCTGGCGAACCAGGCGGTAAAGTGTACTTTACCGCCCGATAGTGCATATATATTTTTATAAAATTTATTTCAGGCTTTCTACTTGAAATCCGTTATGTTTGAGATAGAAGTGCTCAGAGTTGAGCTGATTAAATCGAGATTAGAAGAAACTAATCCCAAAAATGACAATGAAAACCTAGGTGACGATTTCCACAACCGAGATATTGAAATCGATGGTAAAAGCATATCTCCTTATACCCTGAGGAGAGAGAGTCAGCCTGGCCTTAGGAATATTCTTTTGAAAGGACAGATGATGTACCTGAATGACATAAATGGAATTATATTTCTCTGCAGCCCTGTGTACGTATATTTATCATTCATTAGCTGGATATTTTCTTATTGAACGTCGTATTGCAAATAATATATAGTGTATTTCATTGAATACCCTGTACTGTACAGTACTGGGACTTTTCTATTCTTCATTTATATCGATGGATTATTGTCCTTGCCAACAAAAGACATAATAGTTAGATGATACTGCATAATCAGAGACTGGGTTGATAGGAAACTGTTAACAACTAATTTCAAGAAATATTTCTTTCTATCCTTCACTGACAGAAAATCATCTGAGGCATGATTTTCACAAATTACTATTGAAAATAAGTTCAAGCTGGATTCTGTAATAAATATTGAATATCTTGGGATCATTGATATATTTCATAATTATTTGTCGGCGGGCTAGCCATCAGCCTAGAACCTTTCTGTATCCCGCTGACAGGTATATCTCGCAAGTACTCCAGATCTTCTGATGAACTCCTTGCGAAATTTTCCTTGCTAGGGCATCTGCGCTCTCATACTCCTATATAACCTGGTACCCTGACGAATTGTCATTCCAATCAATCATTAAACCCATGGTCACCTACGCCTCACTGGTATGGTGGAAAAGAATTCAACAATTTTCGGCTCAAGTCAAGCTGTTAAAAGTGCAGCGGCTAGCCTGTCTGAGATTTACAGGGGCATTATTAACGTGCAGCCTTAGAGACAATGCTAAAGCTTCCGCATTGCACCTATGTGTAATGGAAGAAGCAACAAACAGTGCCTTCAGACTGAGCCAGATAAAAATCTTGAAAGCAGGAGATCTGATCGGACATCTACAGATCTTGGAACAAATCTCCCTTGAAGCCATGTCTAAACCGACAGACATACCTCAGTGTGGGACACAGATGCGGATCCAAGATGGATGAAGGAGTTGGAGTGGGCGTTACAGGGCCAAATTTCAGGCTCTCAAAACCCCTTGGCAATACCCTAACCATCTTCCAAGCAGAAGTTCATACTTCATTACTTTCGTTATACTCCAAAAAATAACGTCCAAATTTATGTCTAGTATTCGAGAAAGTTTTAGAGGAAATATTTCGGAAACTATCGAAGTTTCCAAGATATCGGTATAATTTTACCATTAAGACTGCCAAGGGCAATGCAGCTTTATCTTCATGAATTCAAGCATACATTTCAGAAAAAAAGTATATTTATCACCTCAATTGTTTTTTATTTCCAGAGTAAATGACATAACTGAATTGCCAGATCAAGGGCTCTATTTGAATGATTTGAATCCACATGGACTGAGTAAAGAAATGGTATTAGCTGGTTGGCAACATAACTCAAAGTGAGTATATTCGTCCAATTTTTTGAAACACATATGTAATTATAAATAAGATAGATATTTTTTGAAAAGTTGATATCAAAACATATCAGTTACTTTGTTGGTAATTTTTTGAATTAAAACAAATATGCCATTGCATGGGTTCGAACCTCAGCACGTTCACCGGTCTCGTGCATGGTATCACACGTTTAATAAGGTAAAGGCTACGTATTTCCTAGTTCGCACAAGTCTCTCGAAGACTTCTGCGTTGCTCGTAAGGGTGCAGCCTGTTGATGGTAATAGACAATTTTATAATTTTTTTCAACAATTCAGCAATTTTATAAACACTTGCCTGGGCGGGTAGAAGACGGCTATTATCTCTGATCAAATAACACAACCTAGATGAGTAACTCGCCGCTCACGCCTTAAACTTTGTTTGTAAGGGACATCTTCCCTCATCGGCAGTGTCGTGCATTGTTTACAGAAAAAATGGGGTTTATTAAAATAGAATTATGGAAACCCAATATGGAATGGAAACCTGAATATTATGGTTGAAGAATCTTAACAGGATTTTGAGAACAGCCGATTCTCGAATTGGCATGTTTTTTCGTAATTCATTCATTTTACTCTCTTCCAATGGTCTTTTGGACATTCCACAATGCTTTACCATTGCTTCATAATAAAAACTAACGATAGTCCCTTATTCACTAAAAAACACTCTAATAAACCAAAGACAAAAGCAAACAGAAATGATGTTTTGTTGTTCTGTCAAATATAAAATGCAGCATTGCCGTACTGACCAGACTATATCAACAAAGAAGAATCTCCGTTCAGCGATTGAAATACTATCGTTTTTACCTGCTTCTAACAAGCTGTAATGAACGTTTCAATTGCCTTCTTATTGTTATATATTTCATCCAAGACAGTATTTTTGAGTTTTCTTGTCAGAATATACCCGACAGAAATCAAAATCTAGTTGACGTGCTTATTGTATGCTTAAAAAATTGTGACATGGTAACAATTTCATGATTTGAGGGATTACATTGTAGTAAAACTGCACTAAACTAATTTTTCCAATTTATTTAAAACACTACTTAAATCAATTATTCACTAAAACATTGACTTCAAATTTATCTCTATTGTGGCTATCTATCTGCGACCTCTCGAACTGAATTTATCTCTCTGTGTCTATCCATGACTACGACGACTCTCCAGCTTATATACTCCCAAGCAGATTCCATCCACAGCTCTCGATTATTCGGGAGTATAGAACATTTCATCTAGAAGGCTCTTCGAACCGTATCGAAGCGATCGATTTTATTCCAGCTTGTTCTCGGTGATTCGTAAGCCAGCAGATATGCTGTCGTAGTTGAACGAGGGTGCATAATTAATTAGATCAGGGCCGGTCTCGAACGTTACAACATTAAGAAAATATGTTACCTTCAGTAACTATTCGAGTATTACTCATCTAGATTGTGTTACTTGATCGAAGGCTATTATCATTATTTGTCGTGGCGTGGTATCGAATATGTAAAAGCTGAGACAGTTCATCTGATATTGCTATATAATCCTCGTATATTCGACCTCTTCAGAAAGTTATAATGTCGCAGAATATTGAATCAAATTCTTCTAGGCTTCAACTTGTATTCGATAAGGCCGAACAAAGAGCTTCTGAACTGGAAAATAATCACAGTCTCTTGGATACTTGGAAAAGACGAGGAGACGATTTACTCTATTCAATGATTCCGAAGCCAGTAGCGGACCGTTTGAGAGCGGGTAGCAGTCCTTTGAGTACGTGTGAAGTAAGTGAGTGTATAATGAAGGGAAAAGGGAAAAAATAATTCTTCGTTTATCTTATGATTTCCTTTCTTAACCCCAACGGATTTTACGATTCAATTGGATGATATAACTGTCGCGAAAGATTGAAAATTACTAGGAAATTGTATTTTATATTGGTTACTTGCAGACAAAAATACTCATTGCATGCGGAAGATTGGAGAACGCAATCCATTCTTCAATATTGTTTTCTCCTTGCATTTAAAACTTTCATAGTATTAATTCACTACAAGTTGAATTATTATTGAAGTAAATACTGACCCAAAGAGGACATTTTTGCTAAAATATATTTTTGGCTTGCCGAACACACACTTTACATTTTCATCGTGAGATTTCATTTGATGGAACCTTTTTTCGTCAAACCTCTTGAACGAGGGTTGCCATGCGAAAAAAAAACACTTCAAAATCATTTTTGTCATACTGAACCAGTAAAGTTTCTACACCGCAATTCTCAGATATTTCAAACCATAGACTTATGAGGCGTATGGATAATAAAGGGGCCCAATACAAGAATGTCAGATAATCCAACGACTAAAAAGGCGAAACCATACCCCTGCCAAATATTTCAACTTTTTGCGAATTCGCGCAAACCACGGAAAAACAGAACTCACATCAAATTATTCTATGCCTTCGCTATATTGATTCAACTAACTTGAAAATATCTGTAGATGTTGAATCTTAGTTTTGATTGTAAAAAGATTGCATTTATTGTATTTATAAGATTTTAGAATCAATTATGAAAGATCTGTAATTTTTTTGTCAAATATTCCATGCTATAAAAAATCAGCAAGATTATTACAGAGAGATGTGGATGTATGATTCCAATTAATATTTTATTTATTTTCGGGTGACGAACTGATGTCAACAATGGGGACAAAACTGAAGTAGGTGTCTTCAAGTTTGGAACCATTGCATTCTGCAAGAAATGCTGTGGCTGTGACTGAGTTATATTGTATTGTATAGAATTCACCCCATTCAACGTTGAAATCGAATATATACGTTTCGGATTTTTCCAACATCTAGATTGCAGATTGAATCTGAATATATATTTATATGCCTACTATGCCATATACAGAGTGTTCTGTAAGTACGTGGCCAAACTTGAAGGGGTGATTTCTTTGAGTGATTCTAAGGCGAAAAGTTCATATAAACATAGGTCCAGTAATGCAAAAAAAATACTGTGTAAGGGTTTAATTACTGCGGTTTCTCGTTTATTCAGAATTTTACCGCGTAGAAACCTATTACAAGCTGGCTTATGTATTTCCACTACTACGATGGTATTCTTATGTCCATTTCACATTGTTAAATTTTTCAGACTTTCCATGCAGTGACCGTCATGTTTTGTGAACTGGTTGGCTTTAACTCATCGACTGTGGAAGATGCCATGGAATTAGTGAGCACAATGAACGCAGTATTTTCATGTTTCGATTCCCTCATGGACAGATTCAATGTATACAAGGTGACTATTACTTTGTTTCATTTACATTTGCAAAAGTTATTGAGAAGAAGTGACGAACTTGGATGGCAGGTCATTACATAAGTAAGGACCATTTAGAAATAAATTTCCATTATTTCGCCGAATTTATCGAACAAAAATGTTGTTTATAGGTTATATGTAATTCAGTTTTCGTTGGTTGATCAGCTATGGTTGTTTTCGTTGAGATTCTTGCCTAGGAAATTATTTTCTGTTCATTGTGAGAAGTTTTGCATAAGTCTTTGATGCATAATTAAAAAAAAACACTTCTGAAGAACCTCAAGCTTTTTAAACTTTGAATTTCACCTATGGTATCCATATGAATAATATCGATTGATTGGGAATAAAAGTGGCCCTAAGAATAACCACTGTGGCACACCGAATGATGTTACCACTGCTAGATTTTGGAAAAGGTTTGGGTGCAAGAGTGGAACACGTACTTACTAGATGCAATAAGTGTTATCTTCGTTTGTACTTTGCTAAGAAACAAAACTCATTCAAGGAATATCATACTATCAAAAATAAATTATGTATGTTTTGCAAATTACGTTGTGATGTATTTTGAAATTCAGTGAGATAATCAACTTCAGTTCATTTAGGAATGAAAGGGCAATTGTTTGGTTATAATTTTAAAACACCTTGCCAATTCATTCAATTTGCATATCTTGAATAAGATGATTACATTTTCCGTAAGATATGCAGTTGAAACTCTATCCCGAGCTAGACGGAAATTATATCTGAGAGATCGTTCAATTTAGGTCGTATGTAGATCTTCGACCAGAACACAAAACTCTCTTGGATTGACACAAAATATATACGGGGTACAGTTGTTAATATCGAAATTCGGATCACTTCCGGTTTCGGTCCCAAAATCTTCAATCCCGGGACTTTTTTTGTAAGTACCTATGTTGTTCTGTTAAAAATTTATTTTGATACATCAAAATCTTACAAAAATGAAGACATAAACGTCCGGTGTAAATATAATAGAAATCACTCCAAGTATTTGTCATCAATTGAATACTTTCTTGATGAATTATAATATTCCTCTTCATTTTAATCATATTGCATGGTTCTAAACGGAACAAATTCTTCCTCGTCAGGTTGAAACTGTTGGCCAAATCTACATGGCAGTTTGTGGAGCGCCAGACAAGAATGAAAATCATGCTCAGAACATCGCTGATGTATCTGTTTGTATGGTAAAGCATGTTCGACAGTTGAAAATTCCATCAGGCACTAAGGTGGATGTTCGAATTGGTATGAATATTTCTATACAATACTGATATAATTATGTTTATCCAAATATTCCAATTTGCCATTTGAATTCATCAAAAAAGAACAAGCTATTCAAAGTTTTCAAATTATTCTTGACTATGTTTCCATTGCTGTTTTATTGACTCTAATAACATTTTTGATTTAATTTTGAATTTGTAGCCGTTTCAATACCGTTTTGTCTTACATGTGACCCAACCTGCATGTTCATAACTGTTCATACAATTATCATATTCGTATAATAATTGTGTTTATATCAAATATTAAGAAAATATAAAATGTTTTTTTTTTCAGGAATTCATTCAGGCCCAGTAGTAGCTGGTGTGGTGGGCATTAAAGTTCCTAGGTATTGCTTTTTTGGAGACACTGTGAATACAGCCTCAAGAATGCAATCTACTAGTGAGGTACGCATGATGAACAATTCAATACGATATTTTTTTTATTAATAAAAGGCACTATTTCTGAAAATAGTACATTTGAAGAATATTTCATATTCTACTCCGATATAAATGGGTAATTTTTTTCAGGTGCAATCACAATGAGATTTCCACTATATTTTTTCTTATAATGTATATAAAGTTAGCAAGGCCACTTGCCGGAAAATCGATGAAAGCAATTCCAGTAATTGTCGAATAATTGTTAAAAATTTGTCGTGCTTTTAGTTTTTATTTTGTGGGGTGGCTGTGCTAACTTTATCTTAAGTTAGCACTGCCACTAATATAACTTGACAAATAAACATCAAATTTTTTCACTGTGGTAACCAACAATTGTCGAATAATTGTCGAAGTCTATTTGAAGTAAAAAAAAATGCGAAAAATCTTTTCTTTACAGCTTATATATGTATTTTTTATTGGAATTCTTGATATTCGGGGAAATTTTGAGTAAGTGGCAACACTATAAGTCTATAAGGATAATTCGAGCTTTTTTCATTGAACTGATGTCAAATATGAATTGATTAGGCATTTTTCTTGAAATCAATGAAAAATTTATTGTGAAAAATAGGAAAACTTGGTGTTCAATGAAAAAAGTCATCAAACTTGGTGCTTAGATAATATCGAGAGAGCGGAAATAATTGAATTTAACCGATTACAGATAGTTTTTCTGCTTCCGGAAATTTCAACGTTCTACGACAATATTGATTCAGTTATTCGACAATTGATGAGTTAGTTCTCAGGAGCAGAAAATATTATCCAAACAAATTATGTGTGTATATTACTAAGAAAAGGGAATTTCATCATTATTTACCGTTTTGAAGTAATTTTCCGGCTTTAATTTCCACGACAAATATATTTTCGTCGTTCGACAATTGTTCCTCAAATTTCCGGACTAAAAAATTATATTTAATCTTCATACAGTGCGTTGGTAATACCGAGAGACTGGAATTAATTGAATTCTACCAATTATAGGTAGTTTTTTCGCTTCAGGAAATTTCAACTTTTCACGACAAATTAGATTTGATCTTTCGACAATTGATGAGTTGATTTTTAGTCACAGAAAAAATAATACAACCAAATTAGGTGTGTATATTGCTAAGAAAAGAAATTTCTTCATTAATTATCGTTTTAAAATAATATTCTGGCTTTTCAAGAATGAAAATTTTCACGAAAAATATGTTTTTGTCGTTCGACAATTGTTCCTCAAATTTCCGCACAAAAAAATTATATATAATGTGCATACAGTGCGTTGGTAATACCGAGAGACTGGAAATAATTGAATTTAAACAATTACAGGTAGTTTTTCTGCTTCCGGAAATTTAACGTTCCACGACAAATTTGATTTATTTATTCGACAATTGATCAGTTAGTTTTCAGTCACAGAAAAAATAATACAACCAAACTATGTGTGTATATTACTAAGAAAAGGGAATTTCTTCATTATGTACGTTTTAAAGTAATTTTCCGGCTTTTCAAGAATGAAAATTTTCACGACAAATATGTTTTCGTCGTTCTCAAATTGTTCCATAGATTTTTGCCCCAACAAAATATATTTAATCATCATTCAGTACGTTGGTAATACCAAAAGTCTGGAAATAATTGAATTTTACCAATTATAGGTAGTTTTTCCGCTTCAGGAATTTTCAACTTTCCACGAAAAATTAGATTTGATCACTCGACAATTGATGAGTTGATTTTTAGTCACAGAAAAAATAATCCAACCAAATTATGTGTGTATATTACTAAGAAAAGGGAATTTCTTCATTATTTAGCGTTTTAAAGTAATTTTCCGGCTTTTCAAGAATGAAAATTTTCACGACAAATATGTTTTCGTCGTTCGACAATTGTTCCTCAAATTTCCTCCCACAGCCACCCCATATAAAAAAAACTATAAGCGCGACAAATTTTTTTCGTTTACGACAAATTCTCGACAATTACTGGAATTGGTTTCATCGATTTTCCGACAAGTGGTTTTGCTAACTTTATATACATTTTCTTGTACGATACTTCATTGCAAGAGTTCTATAATGGCAGTGTATAAAATTTTGAGTTTTTTATCTGCTTGATTTTCCTTATCGACTGTGAGCGGAGTACGTGGAATAACTTCAAAAACATATGGGGTTCATGCCGACCTCTCTTTCTCAAACAAAAAATTCTTACAGTTATTGCAATTTTCATACTTGAAACTGTTTGTTTGATCCACAAACATGAATTAAAGTTCACTATTGGCAGTTCTTCCTGATCATAATACCAGATAAATGATTTTAAACTTCCAATTCCTAAAAGTACACTCATCAAAATCTCGATATTGTATAATGGATGTAAGATGTATAATCATCTTCCAATAAATATCAAAAGTATCACATCACTTTATCGTTTCAGAAAGGACGTGAAAAGTTTATTATCAGAAAAATCATATTATATTCTACAAGAGTTTTATGATAGTTTCTAAAACTAAAAAATTTTATATCATGAATTGAGCATAGTAAGGGTCACAACATTTATTTCCTTTGCTATCCATCATTTCTATATCATCCAAAATTTAATTAACAATTTTTTCGGATTTCATGATCTTTCTTGATCTGTTTATAAACTGAAGATCACGGGCGGGAGTTACAAAGAGAGGTGAAGAGAGGTGAAGAGGTCCTTGCCGTAATGATGGATGATCATAAATGTGTATTTTAGTTGTAATGTTTCATTCTCTCATTCGCTGAGGACTAAATAATGGTATTGTAGGTTTTTCCTGCAGTTGAAATAGCAAAGGCGCCATCATATTATCAAGTCGCCCCGGAGCGCATATAATGGTGGTTTTTCCTCATCTGGGATGATATGCAGATTGTAGGGAGTATCACCATTATACTTTTTTTATTATTAATTCAATTCGATTCAATTTTAATATTATCTTAAAACCAAAAAGCTTTGTCAATAAGTTTTTTTTAACTTCCGAAAATAAAGTATATTTTGACTTTGACTAACTGAGAAAAAACTTATAGGAATACATAATTTTAAAGATGAAGAGTGGTTCTTGCTCAAAATTTTGTTTTTTCGTCAGGATATTTGTGAGAGTTAGTTATACAGATCCCGAAATTTTGTAACAAAAATTATACCAACGACACTGGTCACAACTAAAATTTTCAGCGTGACGACGATTCAATCACGTCATCAGCATTTAACCATGTTATAGGGTTGCTCAAGACAGTGCAATCATGAAGCCAGTGTTTTCTTACAGCTCTGATCTAGTCAGCTGAGGTTTGGAGAGCAGCGGTTCTAAAAATGTCTGTACATTTTAAAAACCGAATTAAATTTTATACATAATAAGTACATATATAAATGTACCCAGAAAATATCTTTGAGTAAAATTTCAATTACAGCTGGTCTAATTTCTTTCTGAAAAAATAGCAAATTTTGAAGGTTCTAATATTGGCGCTCTTAGTGACGTACGGGCCCGAGCAGCCAATAGGCGTAATCGGGTTGATTCTGACGTCTGACGTTCAACGGCAACGTTGCCACGCTTCTAAAACTATAAACCAGAGAACACAATACCGTAGCGAAGTGACAGAAGACACTATTTCAAATATCAAACGACGATGGCGAATTTGAAAGGTGTGAAAACCACCGTGAAAATATTTTATCTGTTATAAAACAATATGTTTGAATATAAACAAAGAACTGGGTAGTTTTAATATTGTGACTTATTGTGCTGCATAAAAAGTAACATAAGTATGGCAACGTTGCTGAATTAATTGACGCTGTCAACTGTGGGATTGGTTGCTCAGGGTAGTAGTCACATTGGCGCAAAAAAAAGCCATTTGATTTTATGAACTTTAAATATTTTTTTCGAGTTTCAGACGACCCGCAAAAAAACAAGAATATTTTCAATAGGGTGTTCATACGCCGTAGAATCCATTAAAAATATTTTGAAAATTTCGTGTCTTAGCCTATTCGTTATAAAATGGCATTATGCATCCGTCTTTTATGAAAGTGCTAGAATAGCTAGAGGTTAGATCACACTCTGTGTATTTAGAGGCATGTGAACGAATTTACAGCACTCTATAAATTCTTCATACATCGTTTACTATTTTTTAATGGACTTTATATCCACCTTGTATTTCGGTTAGTCCATGGTCCATCATTGATAGGTTGCTATTTTGACCACCGGAACCAAAGAAGTTGTATTCAGCTGCTCGGGTATAACTATTAACGTTGTGAGCGTCTTAAGATTATCAAAAATCACCAAAATGGCTTTCGACAAGGTAAATCGACAGAGAGTGCCTCCAGATACGTTGGGGAGCTCTTCTTCGATTTATCAAAAGCATTTGATACTCTGAATCACACTATCCCAGAAAATGAATTATATATATATATATATATATATAATCTGGGATTTAGGAATAACTTTCCATCCTGACAAATTTCATATCTTGAAAATGGACAGATATAATATGTGAAACTCCACAATGAGTCCTCAGACTATTATGATATTAACCTAGGAATTCCTCAGGGTTCTATACTGGGAACTTTGATCTTTGTGTCAGAAAAACTGAATTCAATATCGCAAGAATTCACAAACTGGTATTCCAAAAATGTAGTAATTGTCAATTCCAATAAAACAATTTTCATGCAGTTCTACTCAATACTGGAAAATACGCCCCCAATACATAACAATGTTGAAGGAAATGTTATTGAAATATCTGATTCTACAGTTTCTGGGTCCCTACATCAATTCTGATATGAGCTGGTCGCTACATATTGATCATGAATGTGAAAAAATTATCAGTGGCTACTATGCCAAACCTTCAACTGAACAATATTCTCAGTTTACAACCGTTATTGACTGTATATTATGCTATCGTATACTCCCATATTTCATACAACATACTCATATTGAGTTGCGACACAAATGCAAATCGAATTTTCTTATCTCAGAAAAGAATCATGAGACTAATTTTCAAGCCATACTTCTACCAAAATGACATCATGACTTTCTACTCAGTGTTCATATATCACAGAGTTCTCCATGTGGAAAAAAATGTTTGAATTCTTGAAAAACTCTGATAATCATATCATTTTACTAGCGGATTCCAAAGCACACATCCAAGTTATCTGAGGAAAGCCAAAAATATATGGGCATTGAACTCTATAATCATTTACCCAAGGATATAAAAGATGAAAACGATTTTCTAGCATTTGAAAGAAAACTGAAAATATTTCTTGTTGAAGTTGAAGCATTGAGGAATATTTATCCCTCCATATGACAGTGATTTTACCAAGTTGAAAGATTTTAATATGTTTTTTTGGGATTTGAATGTTTCTAGTAATGTTTCATACAAATGTTATGACATGTCTGATATCACTATTGTGATCTTGAAGATGAATAAACTATCTATTTATCTATGACAGAAATAAAATCCCACTGCTCTTTTGTAGAATGCAAAACGTATTACCATAAGTATTGAAACTTGAGCAACTCCTGAATACAATATATTCTTATAGCAAGCATACTCATTAATTAGGATGAACTGTTTTTGAATTACCTAATTGTTTCAGCCTGGTATGGTACACGTATCAAATTCGACGAAGCAACTGCTGCCCAAACACAGATATATTGTGGTGAATAGGGGGACTGTCCAATTGAAAGTGAGTTTCAAAAATTGTTATTGTGTGATCGAGATGAAATAAAAGCCATTCTCATCATATTTCACTTATATTCATTAACTTAGTTTCACTTTCTTGCAAACGGTTAACATTTTAGAAAACATTTAGTTAATATTCGATTCATTCATACTAGAATTATCAAGCAATCATCACAAAAGTAATTATAAAATATAAAAACAATTGAGATAGGGCAACAATTATCTGCACTATATCAAAAGTTATCAAGAAATGTGCAAACAATTGAAGGGTACAGGGAAAAAACCAGCTAACTCCATTTGAAATTGCGGTAGATTAATTGCACTCATTATCCCTGCCCACATTAAATTATCTATTTTATTGTTAACGTTCCTATGGAATCCACCTGCACTGAATTATTTTATACCTACCTACTTGATTCAAATTGTCCATTCTATTGTTTACCCAATATTCAACTGCTTTAAACTTATTTCATACGTGATTATTTTGGATTTGATAACACAAACTTTTTGGAAATTAATTATACAGAGAAAATCCTTCATTGCACTATGAACTTGAACAATGGGCTGTAAGGAATATGGCTCTTATCCTCATTCACACTATTTTCACAATTCGCAATTTCCAGACTCTCGAATGCCTCGAGAAATCTAAAGTCATGAACCTGTCTAACTAATGTCAAAGTTGTGTTATCAAATTGGTGGTCGTGATCCAAAGCGTGTTAGGTCACACAACTTTTCTGGTTTAAAAATTTGACATGGGCCATGTGTTTTCTGAATGGCACTTTAATTTGTATGACCCACATACTTCTTCGCGTAGTCCTTATTACACCTCATTTCATAATTCCCCCAGTTTTATTTTTCTCCTGTATCAGCTTTGGAAGCACCCATGATTTGTTATAGTTGATACAAACTCAGTTTTGTATTGATCGAACTAACGATATATTTAGAAGGGGTCTTCTTCTTTTAAAAAGTCGAAGGTTTTCTTTTATCTATGTTTCCTAATCGGTTTGTCCACTAAATCCACAGAATGGTCGTTTACGTCATTCACCTTGCTGGTATCGTTTTCTCAGTATTGGATTTCTCCTCGACACTAGTGAGAAATTCAGTCCCGCCATGTTGTGCTGTGTGCGATGGTGGGAATTCACAGGGATGTATATGAGTGTAATCGTGTGCTTCCTGTGTAAATCGAATTAAAAATGATTTTGGTCTTGGAAAGTGAATACACCACCAAAAGCTGTAAGTCGGCCCGAAGCGGTATGGCAAGTAATGGTAATATCCGTCTTCTTCCCGACTACCCGCACAGGCTATACCTTTGCGTACACTCTACGAGTATTTATTGTAACATCATCATATATTCAGTTCTGAAACGAATATGTCTGCGTCGACCTGTTTTGTATCAAAGATATAGAACACGTTACCGTCGTCCAGTTATATCCAACCCAAACTCCAGGAATCCATCTTATGATCAAATTGGCTAGGGAGGGAGACAGATGATTATTTATCAATGCTTTATGCAAAGTCTGGAAAGGTTTACTACTCTCTGACTATTTCCTTACTGAAACCGTTGGTCAGCAGTAAGTTGCACAGCTCTTCCAAGATTTAGGGTATCGGTAAACTTACAAACGAGATCAATATTTTTTCTTCTTCCTATTTCCAATCTGGTCAATAAATTCTAATTGTTCTCGAGTGAGCTTGGCCGTGTTAGTAAACGATGCTCCGGGTTTCCAGGTTTGTGGATCTTGGAGAAATAATGTTTTTGTTACATTCAGATTCAAGAGTTGTAGAATTTTATTCAAATTCGTTTTGACCACCGTCTTGCATTCGTTATAGGTCAACTTTTTATAAGAACCACTTCGAATGAGACTATCTACGCTTTCTTGATAACTCAATTTATTACCAAGTAGAATGGTTAGCAAACGCATTAAAATTTGTGTGTAAGGAACATCTTCCCCCAACGGTAGTGTCGTGCGTTGTTAACCGAAATATTGAGGTTCAATAAAATAGAAAAATGGAAAATCAATATGGAATGGAAATTTGAAATTATGATGGAATAATCTCCACAGGATTTTGAGAACAGCCGATGCTCTAATTCATTCATTTTACTATTTTCCAATTCCGTTTCCCTTTCTCGTTAGTTACGACACAGGTAGCTTAGCGATGGAATGACATATTTTGATTTCCAGCTTCAAATGGTCTTTTACACATTTCACAATGCTTCACCACTGCTTAATAATAAAAACTAACGATAGTTTAACACAAATTAACTCAGAATTTGCCCATTATTCACGAAAAAACACTCCAATAAGCCAGAGACGAAAAAAACAGAGATGTTTTGTTGTTGTTCTGTCATATTTGACATTCGATATTCCTAATGCAGTGTTGTCAAACTGACCAGACTATATCGACAACGAAGATTCTCCGTTCCGCAATTGAAATACCATCGTTTATACATGCTCTCAACAAGCTGCAATGAACGTTTCAATTGCCTTCTTATTGCTATATATTTCACCCAAGACAGTATTTTTGGGTTTTCGTTGCCATGAATATACCCGACAGATATCAAAATCTAGCTGACGTGTTTATTGTATCCGTAAAAAATTGCGACATGGCAATAATATCATGATTTGGGGGATAACATTAAGAAAAAATGTTACCTTCAGTTTTATTTGAGTATTACTCATCTAGGTTGTGTTACTTGATCGGAGAAACCGACAAAGATATTTTGTATTTATATAAGAAGTTTATCACAAATAAACTTTGGGGGGTAACGATTCGTAGTTGGTTCAGGGTAGTTCAAATTGAGAATCCCCTTTATTGCTTTATTTTGATCAATTTCTATAGAGGTTTGAGAATATATTGAGAACATCAAATGTAATAGAAAAGCAGGCGCATCCAGATTTATCTTTAGAGACTGCATAGAAGACATAAAGATGGTTCACTAAAGGCCACAAATGAATTTCATCCTCATAACTACCCCGTTACATTTTCTTGCGAGCAAACCTTGTCGAATCGATTATGCGTAACGGTATTTTATATCTTGATATAAATAGGCAAATTTTAAAGTAGGACCCATTTCATGATTGAAGTTTTCATATCATGGCATTTAATTTTTTTATCTTTTTAGGGCAAAGGAAACACGATTACATTTTGGTTATTTGAAAATATTTACAATGACGACGAATATGCAGAAACCTGAATCATTGGAATACCATCTGGAACATTTTCACAATTTCTCCACGGTTCATGTGTTTCACCTGGTTCAAAGTTTGTAGTTATAATATGACCTATGTGAACATTTTATATTATTAAAGTTTTATTTCTACATTTGTAATTTCATTTCTTATAATTTTCATCTATAAACTCTTTAAAAAAAAAACACCCTACTGACGAACTTCATCATCGCTATCGACAACATAAAGTAGATAAACTTGGTAAGTAGTGAATGGGATATGGCGGTAAGAAATGATCTGAACTCTCTTCATCATCGCATTTTGAAGTGAACGAACATATGGGTAGTTACAGTATTCATCCCTCAAGTTGGTAATTTCTGAATATACTGGAGTTGAATCCTGACACCGAACCTAAATTTTCACACTTCTACCCGTGTTTCATTCACCAAGTTACCATCTTCGGGAGGAAGAGATTCAAACTGTTCTATTTCTCTCGAGAAAGAAGAACACGTGTTAGCTAAGGCAAATAATGAAACAATTATAGATAGGGAAAATATTCCAGAGAAGTCTCTCCTTGAATCCGTTCTCTTAAGCGACGAACAGTTATATAATCCATTTAGGTTCGATCAAAGGCTGCACGTTCTGAATATCGTGATCGGAAGTTGGGAGAACAAGGGAAATACTTAGTAGAGCAGAAGCATTCAACTGTCATGATTTTGATTCGGAATTTCAGCGGTTGTTTTTCCCAGGAGACAGCTTCTCTTCTTTCGATCGCGAATTGAGATTATTTGATGTTTCTAGGTGAAAAGTTTGATGAAAACTTTTCACCCTACATTATCACTTTCGCTTCATCGTATATCTTCTATTGCAGAGTTGGTTAAATAAGACAGATCCATTAAAGAGAGCGAGTTGAGGAATCAACGATTTTCCCATTCAAAAATTCAATTCAAAGAATCTTGTTGAACCGGAATTAGCTTTCCTGAAATCCTCGTTTGCCAATCCGATTTGACCTTTCAGATCCAGTTCTGTTCCTTCTAATTCCTTAAGTATATTCACCTATCTGCTGGAATTGCCGAGAACTGGGCATCGTTTTCATGAATGCAATGAACCAGATCAACTATTTTGTTTCTGGTGTTGCCTTGATAAGATTGAAGCTAATTCTTGTCCCAACTGCATGAAAATTGATGACTCTGCGAGACGTTAGATATCCTGCTAAACCCTTCGGAAAAAATAAACCTGGAATATAATTATGGAGAAATGAAATATTAGATTTTGTCATCGCCCATCCGAAGAACGATAGTCGGCCTTACATGTAGGTGAACATTTTCGGTCGAAAATTTTTGGGGTTTATTGATTCTTGAGACACGAGGTTTGTGTTAGGAGCCCTTGATTGGAATCAGCTGAGTAAATAGTCATCACTCCAAAAACCCGGTGTTCCAAAATGTACTGAAGAGAATGGCCAAGGTTGTATAATTTTGGGAGAAGTGTCATTTGCCCATCAGATTAGGGAATGAGATTAAAGTGATGGATGTGCTGGTAGTGCCTTCACTGTCACAGAACTCGATTTTGGGAATAGATCGTTGGATTCGCATGGCCGTCATACCCGATATATTTTCTGATGCTACTACCCAATATATTCGGTTCTGTAGAAGCAAAGTCAGGAAGAGCTTCATCAGATGTTAGAGGATGGGATAGTAAAACCTTCTAACCAGCCTATCTTATTGGTGAACGAGCCGGATGGCCGGAAATTATTCTGCGTAGCTTTTCGAACACTTATCCTTTCCCATTCTTAAGATCCACGCTTGGTAACTTCCTTACTAAATTAGACACAAAAAGCACTCCTTTCAGAATATTCGAGAAAGTAAACTGCTTTTAAAGTTCCCAATCGTAGACTGTTCCCATTATGACATCTTCCCATGGGTTTGGAGAATGCCCCAGCCACTTGGCAAAGATTCATAGACGGGGTTATTGAAGTCGATTTGAAGCAGCATGTATTTGTATACTAGGACGCACTTCAGACTATGCGATCAATCTAGATTATGCAAGCAAGTCTAAGGTTGAATAGGGAGAAATACAAATTATGTTAAGCCGAACTCAAAGATTTGAGTTGTGTGGTGAATCCTTTTGGATTGCTGGTCGACGCTGAGAAAGTCAGTGGAGCGTCAGTGAAGTTTGTCACATTGTTCGCCTCGCATCATGGTACTGCCGCTTTGTGCCCAATTACTCTACGATAGTTGCTCCATTGTGTGAGCTCACAAAGAAAAATCAACCATTTACATGTCACCAAATTTGAAAGCGCGCGTTTCAAAATGTTGAGGAATATCTTGTCTTGGCAACAGTTCTTTCCTGTCCAGACTATCCCCTACCCTTTTTGGTTCAAACCGATGCATCTGATTATTACCTTGGGGCTATATTATCAGAGATACACCTGGAAGGTAGGCTTTCACTTGAGCAAGTGTCCAAGCCGCTCCAAACGCAATTTCAGTATGACAGGAAAACAATGTATGGCCGTGTTCCCTTCAGAAATATACAAGAGTCCAATTAAGTTCGGTTTCCATTATTTGTAGGATGACAATAAATATCGTAATATCAAGTTTTACTGAAACTTTATCAAAGAAAGGTATCGATCTCATAACACTATTTTTCCACTTCTGCAGAATGCCCAGAGAGTTCACAAACTGATGATCAAGACTGCCTTGGAAACACAACCCTTCATTATAATGTATATCTTTCTCCACCTCTCTCTTACCCCTACATTAGTCGCGCGGTATTTTGTGACGAGTTTGATCGCACGGTCTACATATGTAGACCATTTTTTTTGTCAATATGTGACACCTTATTAGATATTCAATGTAATATTCAAGTTTTATAATTTCATTTTTATATTTGTCTGGAAAAATGTAAAAAGACAAAACATATGATGTTTCATTCATATATTAGCATTAGGTCAGTTTCAAACAAAAATAAAAATGTTTGTTAGTCTAAAATTCAACAAAAATTTAAGTTTCTGATATAAACACATAATAACTCACGTGAAAATACAATAAAAAAAAGAAAAACTTTTTACCAGTAATTAGAAAAGTGAGCACAAAATATCAAATATTTTCAGTCTGTCAAACAGGTTGTACATATATCTGCCATGTGTTGTTTGCATGCATAACGTCTGCATTTCACGCAAGCTCTTCTTGACGATTTGTTACGGCTTCGGGGACAAATATAACATCGTCCTACGTAATTTTCTGCTCTTTGTAGAAGAGGGGGAGGAGGTACAATCACTTCGAGTCCAAGAAGAGCACGCGCCCGCCTTCTTAGATCTACCGGCAAAGAGACTATAGTGGACCTCGCTTCTATCTGCGGCTTTATCAGTTCCCAAGAAAATGTTTCAATTAACTCACTCCAATGGACTTTTTTTAGGGGATGATTTGCTTTATAAACTCAAAGCGCGTTTATATCAGATATATTCAAAATTTCGTACAAAATAACCATTGGCCAACGACACGTGTTTCTCGCGACATTGTACTTTTGGCATAACTGATCAACCGTATCCACACCAATTTTAGTTTTATTGTAACGGTTCACTATATCTGTTTTTTTTTTCATCTCCTGTTTCCGGATCAATATCATCATCATGATGCATTGAAGAAACCAAAACTACGGGTTTTTTTCTTTTTTGGGTAATATGAAACCATTGTAATATCCTTCTGAAAACCAAAGAGGGAACTTTTTTCTTCTCTTTTCTTATTGGGTAAGAACTCAAGAGGGATCTCACGTTTATTCTTGCGCATTGTACCAATATATGTTAACTTATTTTCTAACAATTTTCTTGTCAAAGGAATACTGGTGAACCAGTTATCACCCGTAACATTTCGATTGGTTCCCTCTAATCGCAGTACAATATCCTGAGCAGTATTGCTCAATTTATAAGGGCCATCCGGCTGAGTTCCTACGTATGGCTCGAGATTGAATGTGTAATAAGTTTTAGCATCAACCAAAGCGAACATCTTAATTCCATATCTGGCTGGTTTGTTGGGTATGTACTGCACGAATGGGCAGCGTCCTCTGAAAGCCAATAATTGTTCATCCACTGTGAGGTATTCACCAGCAATGAAGTTATTCTAGAAATTAGCCAAGAAAATTTCGAAAAGTTCCCTAATGGGTGCTAATAATTTATCTAATTCCCATCTTTCGTTTCTCGTTGTAACATCATCAAATCTCAGACAACGGATAAGGAATCTAAATCGTTTAAGGCTCATCACAAGATAACAAGACTCAACTCCATTGCCCTTGGAATTATCCCATATTTTATGAGCGTTTTTTCTTGAATCTTCAATGTTCCTATCAAAAACAAAATGCCTATGAAAGCTCTTATTTCTATTTAGTTGGTTAGTCTTGCATCTCGGTCTCTACTAAATGCATTCTTTATTTTCTCAATATATATATATATTTGTTGAACTTACTATTATATGAATAACAGCGTCGCTCAAAAATTGTTTTATGCAGTCAATTTCAGACAAAGCATTTCGGGCGTCACGTTTCGATAATATTATGAGAAAGCGTTCGCACTTGTATATTACCACAAGTTTTTCTCCACCTAGTAAGTTTATCTTTCCCTATGTAAAATTTGCTGGCATCAATTTGTTCACTGTCGCTTTCTGATGAACTTGCATTCTTATCTGACATTACTTCAATTTCCGAATCTGTTTCATGATCACTCCTTTCTACTATATTTTCTATTTCTTCATCTTCCTCGTCTTCATCTAATGAACTCTCTTCTTCACTTGATACCTCTTCAAACCATCTTAGCCAAACTTCTGGGTCCGTACTACTTTCTGCACGCCTCTTCTTAGAGTCAGACATATTTCTGTAAAACAAACACATAATAAATATAAAATCTAGAATCTAATAGGAATATTCAAACAAATATTTTCGACAAATAAGAATATAAATTTTAAACAGCAAATGACAAGAAAAAGTATCACTCACCTACCTGATTTATGACGAAACAAAAAACTTCGTACCCGACAAGGAACGTAACACAGTTACGCGCGCGGTCTACAATCGTAGACCAATCGTGTTACACAACAATCGGCAAAACGCTGTCTTACTGCAGTTTTCCTACTGAACTGGTAGAATCAAGTGTAACCGACAGCTACTCAATGACGCGCCTGCGTAAATAGCGCCATGTTGAAACTGTCGTCGTTTAAAGAGACGTGGTCTACAATCGTAGACCGCGCGACTATTGTAGGGTTAAGTCTCTTGACTAAAATGCGAATAGGAAATACCCTCAAGATGGCTATGGAAGTAACGCGATATTCACATTTTCAAATAACTTGACAGATAACGATTGTTGTTTGATATGTAGGTTTTCATTATAACAATGCCTATGCAACGAAAACTCACTCTCTCGGAGAGAATAGAGATAATTAAAATCATTGTTGATGATACCAGGTCATCAAGAGAAGCAGCTATTGAATTTAATAAAAGGCATCAAGATCGGGATGCCATTAATCACACTACAGTGAGTCGGATAAGTAGATTATTCAACAGCTTAGGAAGTGTGCTGAATTTAACAAGAAGTGGGCGCGGGAGACGAGAAAATGACAATAGAAATATTTCAGATTATTTCAATCATAATCCCAAAAGTAGTCTTAGGCAATGCTCTCTCGATCTCGGCATATCAAAATAAAAAATTTGGAGGTATTTGAAAAATGAAAACGTCATTCCATTTAAACCAAAATTCCTTCACACTCTCGAGGATGGAGACAATATTACAATCAAAATTTTTTGAATAACATTTTATTCACGGACGAGGCAACTTTCACGTCAAACGGTGTAGTTTCCTCCCAAAATTCCCGTTATTGGAGCACTGAAAACCCCCACTGGGTGATTGAATATTCCCATAAAATCAATGTGTGGTGTGGTATTTTGGGGAAAAAAATTGTTGTGCCATTTTTTTTGAAGGCAACCTAAATTCACAAGTGTTCCTCAATTTTTTGAATACCCAATTATGGGATGGACTGGAAGACATTCCAATAGAAGTAACGACGGGACATATATTTTCAGTTAGATGGTGAAAGCATTCATAATGTTAGAGAAGTGCGCGCTTCAGAAGATTATGGAGAAATCGCAATAGTACAGTTATTCACTGGCCAGCAAGGTCCCCAGACCTGAACCCACTTGATTTCTTCTTGTAGCAAAATGTGAATAAGTCTAGGCCTAGAAGTAGAGCAGAACTACAAGAAATAATTTTGGAAGCATGTCATGGCATCAACCTTAATATTTTGAAGAAGGTTTCTACAAACAACAGGAGAAGAATTCTAAAATGTATAGAAAATAATGGAGGATTAATAGAGAATACTAGAATATGAAAAAAATAAGGAAGTTTATTCATAAGTTTTCATTTCTTTTTGTTTTGAAGTATTGATAGTAATAAATTTCATTTGGTTTACGATTTTTATAAATTTTTTTCAATAATCAAAATATAATCGTCGAAACTACCAAATTGTATAGGAAAAGCAGAAAGATCAATATTTGATTCAAGTATCCATCAATTTCAGAATAATTGAACTTAAAAAATAATTCATTCCTAGTGCAAATAACACCCTGTGTATGATATGTGCAGGAAAAATATTAAACAGATGTTCAAGGGGTATATGAATATATTCATGATATTATACAATTCTTTTTAATCATTTTTGTTCAATAAAAAACACCCTATATACGACACCGTCGTGAAAGTTTGAACACATGTGTTTCAGAGAGTTGTCAACGTGTTTATAGTATTAGCTTTTCTCTAAAAAAAATCCCTGATATTACTAACTGATTTTTTGCATTAACAATTGATCATAGTTGGCCGTGTAAATGTGAAATGAGATAAATGAATAATCAGAAATGTATATCATTGAGTACTACATGTTGAAAAAAATTTGTTTTGAAATCGGTCGTCGAATAAGAAAATACGGAGGTGGTGCTGCTCAAAGTGGGACACATTGTATATATTTTTTTGAATACGGTAAATCTGTGACTTGTTTTATTTATCAATAGTTATACCAAGAAGAAAACTGTTTTTCTTCCTAACTACGTCCCAAGCGATGGGGCTTATAGCTTTACTAAGGCCCTAGTCGCGACACTATTGTGGGTCTATTACTAGATATTCTACGGTAAATTCATTTTGTTTTTCCCCTTACATGAAATCATAGCCAAAACTTTTGATGACCACGTAGTTTGATTCATGGCAATACCCAAAAAATAATATTAGATAATGGCGTTTAATTCCGGAGTTACCAATTCAGGAAACTAGACGAAGAGTATGATAATGAAATGGGATTTATTGCCAGCTATCATGCGCAAGCTATTAATGTATTCAAGTCATCAAAACCATGCTGACTGCTTACGCATAGGAAAATCACAAAACCTGGAACAAATATCCGGCCATCGTAGGTCATGTCATCCGATCGAAACGAAACATGAAACCAACCAAGTGAATTTTCTCTCGGGCAAAAAACACTATTCAACTGGTCTTGTACCAGGAGTATCTGTTGCAGTTGTTCGATCGGAAGCTTTGGCGGAAGTTTTTAAAGACATGACGCAACGACGTATTCGTGCCAATGAGAAAAGTAGCAAACGCTACAATCTCAGACGACGTACTGGTAAATTTATTCTGTAGTATGGAAACGGAACTATGATTTCCGACGACGCTATTAAGGGAATCACCTCAAAGTTATTTTCAAATTTCAAGGGTCGCTTTAGAATTATCAGGAATATTTCACCGTTGTTTTCTATGACATTGTCGACGACCAGAGAAAATCTTATGGAAAAAGTAGAAAATAATCTATCAGAAAACAACAACTTTTCCCTACGGACACTGAATTACAGCTTACATCTATTTGTGCAATGCTCCTCCATGAGGACACTACTGCAAGTGTTGATCGTAATCAAGGATTGGATATTATCCCCAATCTGCTTGGGAATGACCACTTATCCCCCATTTGCTTGGGAATGACCACCCGCATAATGACGTGTTTCAAGTTCATTCCCTCTCATCAGTGCTAGGAATGCTTCTTGCTGTTGATCTTTGGGTATTACCGTTATTTGGGTTTGAAAAAATTACTCTAATGTTGTCTGTGTTCAGTACGTAACATCCTGTATGGATCATATGTGATGACATTGATGTATGAGTTTTTTAATCAATAAATGTTTGAAGTTTGAATAAGTTCATATTCATTTATATCTTCAAATTATATCAAATATTGAGAATTAAACAGTCTGAACGATAATCGATAATTGATTGGTGATTTCCCAGATCGTTGAGCGAGTCCGACAATTTATGGCATTCATAGAAGAGTTATCTCGGATGAACTTTTTTCAACATTCTTGTATTTTAGCAAATTGCCTTAATAGTGGTCATATATATTTCCGTCATAATTATAAAAACGGAGAAGTGATAAAGACATAAAAGTGCAATGAAACGATTGTCATCTTATAACATCACTCATTTTAAATGACAAGTTTGTTAAGCAATTTGTTATTCAATTAATATAACTTCGCGTGATACCTTCCAATGAAAGACTATCGTGATCGCCTCTTCATATAAGATCGCTAATTGAAAATGATTAAACTTCAAATGGATAGCTGTCTTTCACGAATGCGACTGCCTGAAAGACTACCCGGGAAAGCGTTTACTGGTATCTCTGGAAAGCAAACAGTCGTTGATTATCGAAGCAGATAAAACATAATTGGTGATCAATATGTATGGGATGCTGTTAGAGAGCGTGCACCACTTCGTTCAGGTGAGTTTGTGGAATTATTAACTATTTGATTAGTGTTGTTGAAGAAAATTTTCAAGTTGTATAAATGGGGGGAAAACGATTCCCCTCCAATGAGCTAATAATTATAATAATAGGAATCGCACATTAAAAAGCCTCGTTAATCCTTGGCTCGCACAAGTTTCGACTTCTGAGAGCTGTCGTTTGTAGGGGGACGACAGCTGGTTAACGGAAAAAATAATTTTAACATTTTTTTTTTTCAACAATTTTCATCGAACAGAATGATGAACAAATAATAGAAACAGCTACATCAACTGATTTGTATAATATGTTTTGAATTCATAAGAAAATTAATGCACTAATTGCAATGCCTACTCTTCAGCTCAGGATTAAACTGATTTACCAGACGACTGAGAAAATCACGAAAACAAGAATAAGATTCATCAATAAAATAAAGCTGATGACAGAATAAAGACGACTATTACTGATCAGTGTATGACAGTTGATTATTCCTG
Organism: Chrysolina americana; assembly: GCA_958502065.1. Lineage (NCBI taxonomy): Eukaryota > Metazoa > Arthropoda > Insecta > Coleoptera > Chrysomelidae > Chrysolina > Chrysolina americana. Next base: position 16,478,676 of record OY293417.1, on the reverse strand, counting down.
GAATGATTTTAGCAGCTGAAACGTTGCCATCTCTTGATAATTAAGATAAAACAATTCCATAACTGACACAGTCGAATGCTTCATAGAAGTGTAGGGGGAGACCCATAACCATCTTTTCGTTTTCTAGAAAATGGATATTTCACTATCAAATTTGCATAATGCCGTCTCGGTAATTTTTTTTGCTGCGAAACCGTGTCGTGATTTGTTCGACGTGAAGGACCTGTTTAATTGAGATTGACTGTTCAGTTCATACAGCTTAGATGTGCTGACTAATATGTTTATATAATAGGTCTGTGGTTGTTAATATTTTGTTCTGAATTGGGATTTTTCATGGTTAGGCTCCGCAGTGCCCGGCACCTCTAGGACTTGTCGTGAATTAGGGTTATTCACGACTAACTATGCTGGTTGTGATCCTTTATAGATTGAGAACACTCTGGAAGAAGTTTTAAAACAACATTTATAGTTATGAATTCAATTATAACGGAATTAATTTAATGAATCTCTCGTTGTTCAATTTTTAATAATTTAATAAGAAAATACCTATACTTACAATGAAAACGGAAATATAACTTTTTCAACCATTCTCTACATGTTCTCGATTTATGTTTATTCGAGTTGCTTTCATTATTTTGATGTATGAATTCTGCCACATATTCTGCGACATATCCATAGCCTTTATTCGGGCAGTCCTTTCCAGATGCGAGTTTCAGTTCAGCTTTTTATCCAGGGTTATGGCAAGATTCGTTTCACTTGCAAATGAAATTGTTTCACCAACAAGAGGAGGAGGTATTGAATACTCCAGCTCCCTTTTCCTGGTGACAGATACTATGACCATTTTGTGGATGTTAGTGAATATTGTCTGCCTCTCTTACCATTTATTTATGATATTTAGTATATCCCGAAGTTCGGATTTGTTACTTGCCACTAGGATCAAAGTACCGGTATATGCCTGCAGATCGACCTACCAGAACGAGAGTACGACCAGGAAGTCATCCACTAGAAGACCATAATTATTCATCTTGTTTTTGTTCTACTAGGAATCCTTCAGCTCAGATGAGTGGAGATTATAGGTATTCCACAGCCATACCTATGTGATCACGACTGTTTATTGTGATCAATCCGTTGAGGAGTTGGATCTTCAGAGAAGTTTTGTATCCTTTCCTGTCCATGCTCTACATGTCTCACTATTATGTCATTGGCCTGAGGCCTATTTCATTGTTGAATTGAATGTGTTTGTGATCTGAACACTATATTTTATAGTTGCTTATCTTACTGCTCAGAAATTTTGAGCTCATTGTTAGTTCTAGTACCGCTCCCCTGATACTAAAGTCGGATCCTCATTGAGAAATCAGTAATGCAAGACAGGATAACACCATTGCCAGAGTTCATACATCATAAAGAGGCATTAATGTCATATAAATAGCAGGGCCGTACGCAGGTAACGCTAGACGGTAGTAGTGTCACTGATTGTGAAAATATTTTGAACTAACAGAAGCGTTTACATTGAACAATTTGAGGAAGTCATTTGCACGTAAATCATGCAAAGTACAAATTAAACAGGGTATTCTCAAATTGTTGAGATACAACGAAAAGGTGCATTATTTTCGGGAAGGATAAACACTAAGATGTCATTGTGCCTTGAGGCTTAATGAGTGGTCGTTATGGCTCATAACACCTGCTACATTATCTACAGATTTTTTTATTGACTGCATGAGGAAAGTGAATTGAAAAGAACGATCATTTGAAAGAATATTCAACAAAAGTCAAAATAGTGATTAAGTGTTTCGAAAAATGGAATACTTATTCGATAGAATAAATATTTGTTGATTTTGATTAGGGTTCCTTTCACAATAATTGTTATAATAGCGTGTAATTTTTCAAAACATTTTCTCCAGATGGAATATGGTGAAGATTTTTGGAAGGAAATAAAAACAATTGCTAACTGCGACTACCAAGTATTCAACACTCATCAAGTATATCCTGACTCCATTCTTGCATCATTAGCAGCAGCTTGTGCTACTGTTACGAATGCTTCGTACGACAGCTTCATGAATTTCTTTGGAAGGTGTTTCGTCAGATATTTTTCAAATTTGGGGTAAGTAATATTTTTATAATTTATTTCATCTGATTGAGCATTTTACCAAAATATAATATGTGAATAGCACAACAAACATTAAGTGGATGGTATCAATGAAGACAATAAAATAACGGATCAAAGTATAAGTGAAGTCAATGTGGCTACTAACATAGGAGATTCGGACCACATTCTGAAACGGTACTCCTTCAACAACCAATTAAGAGTGCTGGTGCCAAACAGAACTAAATGGAGCGGCGCACAGCTCAGGGACATTCTATAGGGGAACATCTAGTACACAGATGGGTTCAAGACTGAGAATGTAGCGGGCTCAGGAGTGTTCTCCAGGAATCCGAGTATTGGCATCAGCTACTTACTGGGCAGAAGTGTACGCCATCCTTCAATGCAAGAAGGAAAATAATTGGAGAAACATTGAAAACGCGCATAACAACATCCTATCAGACAGTCAAGCGGCACTGAAGGCCTTGTGTAGCAAGGAAGTAACGTCCAAACTGGTACGGGACTGCAAAGAAGAACTGAAAACTCGGTTAGACCAGAATCAAGTCAAACTGATATGGGTCCCAGGTCATCAGGGATTCACAGGCAATGAGAAAGCAGACGAACTCGCACGAAGGGGGTCAAAATGCTCCCATACCAAGGGCAGATGCTACGGGTACCGAAGTGTACAATAAGAGCGTCTGTAAAAGAATGGATTAGGGAGAAGCACAAAAACTACTGGAAGAATGTCCCAGGAAACAAACACGGTAAAGAATATATCAAAGGACCGTGTAACAAAAGAACGGCAGACCTGTTAACGATGAATACGGAATTTGTACAATCTCATACAAGGCACAGAAGTATTGGATTGGGTACTGTGACCTTACAACATAGGTAAGATACAATGGGCTAATGGGCCTAAGTGTTACCGCAGGCAATAGCCTGATCGAATCTACACAGAGGTGGAGATTTTAGTGAGTATGCCTGTAGGAGAGTCTCACAGTATTTATTGAGCTTGGAGACTTAATATTCTCTATGAAAGATTTCTCCCACTCCCCCCCCCAAAAGAAGAACAGTTGATTATTGAATTGAGAATGAGGTGAAAAAGCATCAATATCAAGGCAATTTGCCGTTCTGAGGTATTTTGGGATAGATCAATTTTGGTACGATAGAACGAAATATGGAAAGTGAAACGAGTAGGGACTACAAAACTAGTTTGAAACAGAAGGTCAGGACAGTCGTATCCACCATTTACAATATTGTTGTGGGTCAACAGATTTCGAAGTTTCCATCTAATATCCAGAGTTGGAATTTTGAGATGAGCTTCAGTTGTAGCGTAATCTACATATCCAATAAAAGTCTTCTGAACACCATCAATATTGGAGATATGAGTTGCACAATGTGGAGACCAAACTGAGAAATAGTAATCGAGTTCTTACAAATGTAAAGTATATGATTTCAATGGCCCTAAAACTAGTAGAGTCACGAGTTGTCCTTTTCATAAAGCCCAACATTTAGGCAGACCCATTGCAATGGAAGTAATGTGACATGAAAAGGTCATAGAGATCAAAAATTACTCTAAGGTCCTTAATACAGTCCACAGCTCCCATGGATTTGGAAATGAGGAGTTGATGGAATCTTCTTAAACGTATGACATGAAATTCATTTATGTTTGAGTCCATGCCGTTTATGAGCAGCAAGTCTGTTGATATCGCTCTGTAAGCCAGCAGCATCATCTACACTATTGGGACTATGATAAAGTTCAAGGTCGTCATCAAAAATGAGGGTATTACTAGTATGGAAGCAAGAAGTGATGTCGTTGATGATCAAGTTGAAAGGTAGGGGAATTAAATGTAAACCTTGGGGAACGCTCAAGGTTGCAGGAAAGTGAAATGAGTAGTGGTGGTTGTGTCTTACTTGACAACAGCGCATTTTCATAAAACAGATGGTACTTACTACTAGCGAACCACAGTAAATCAAATGTTTACCAAGATATATAATAAAAATCGGTTGAATGGATGATCTATAAATCCCATTCTTGTAAATTATTTCTTATTGATTGTGATGAGCTGAATTCAAGTTGTAGTGCTTTGAAGGAGACACAAAGTTAAAACATCAATAAAGAGGTCATGCCAATCTACTGAAACTATACTAAAAAATTCTTTGTGTCCGAATTATCCAATAACTTCTTCATTATTCAGATATGATGTCACTGTGAAAGCAACAGGACGATACTTCACAGATTTTCTGGAAAGTGTTGACAATATTCATTCGCAGTTCCGTTTCACATACCCAAAGATGCAAAGTCCTTCTATGTATCTGACCGATATTGATGCAAATGGTTGCATCCTGGTATATAGAAGTGGTAGACAAGGATTCACACAGTACATTATGGGTAAGTAGAATTTTTTTGTAGAAATAATACATTTATCAATCATTTATTTATCATAACTAAACTGGATATTATGACTATAGGATAAAAATTGTCATTTCATTTCTGATTTTCATTTGCAAAAGGTTCATTGAGAAAGAATAATTTTTGTGGTATGTTCAATGCTATAAGTACGTATGAAACAAAGTTATCATCATCATTCTTAGAGGAAGAAAATATAATTATGGAATATACCGTTTTTTAAAAGAGTCCTGCGATACGTTAACTTCAATATAAACTTCACATTTGACAATTTTCGCTCGATGATCTAATAAAGGTATAAACTATGTACCTATGACGATGAAAATGTTTGTTTTTTCCATCAACCGGCTGTAGAAGTCTTCAATAGACTTGTGCGAGCAAGAGAAGACTAGGCACCTACCTCTTAACGTGCCATGACATCCAGGGGGTTGGTGACAGTATTGGGATTTGAACCCACGCATTTAAGGTTGAGAAATGAACGTTGTACCATCACAACTTCCACGGCCAAGTCATCATTCATAATTTTTTTTTTAATTTAATCCACATTTTGTTTTCAATTGAACTGGCTCTGATTGATTAAATTTAAAAAAATAGTACATTGTGAATCTAGTAGTAAAAGCAATATATTACCGGACGAAATGTAAATTGTTAGCTGAGGCGTTAAGCCGAGGCCAACAAGCATTGAAGAACGTGCTTTTACTTCGGGGTACATATGTTATTCTTCCTGAAATCGCAATCAACAATATCATAAATTAAGGAACTTTCATGATTTCTTGATTGCCATCTTATTAACCATGAAATCTTTTCTTCGACGATCACTGAAGAATACAGCGAAAAAGTTGCTGACTTTCCAGGTAATATAAGAGATTCATTCATATTTGACAAAGAGAATGACTTTTCAGGTAGAGTTCAGCCTATGTTCGATAATCGAGCAAAGTGCAACATAACTATAAATATATCAAAATGGTTATAATAAACATTCCATATGTGTTGAAATAATATTCAATGAACGTTCAGAATGTGAGTTGATTGTTTGCGTGTATTTATTCAGTTACTGAAATGTACATAAAAACCTATAGGGATCGATTTTGGCGATCTAGGATGGCAAAAATTTTCCCGGACCGTTTTCATTTCGGGAAAGTTAGTTAAACATTCAGCTCGTAGACGGAAGCATCCTACATCATCTGGATATCGGAGAGACGTATACATAGGGGTGGAACAAAAGGTGTTGAAAATTCTCTCCGCGGCAAGTATCAGCATAAGCTCCAACAGATCTGTTCATCAGAACTGCCAGGGAAGAACAATTTTACTGCAACAGATACGATTGCCATTCCGATTCTACTTTACTCCTTTGGAGTAATGAAATGAACTCAAGAAGAACTGCGACAACTCGACGTAAAAACTCGTAAAACGATGCATCTTCATAGGAGCTTACATCCTAACTCGTCTGTAACTTGGTTATATTTCCCCAGGGAGGCCGTGGACTTTAGAGTTTTGAATGTCTGCGTAACAGAATGGTGTTTGATGGAGCCTGTGAAGTCATTAGGAGTTCAGATCCCCCTCTCTGCTTGGTATGCGATCATGAAACAGCAGAGATTGGAGCATTTCTCTTCAATCCAGCTACCCGTGCAGCTGATGAGCTCGTTCTCGTATTCGACACTGAATGGACAAACCCAAACTCCGTCACCGAGTTGGAATCCATTCATCAAAGAGCCCACATCAAAGCTGCGGAGAGTGAGAGGCTCCCAACGCTATATAAGGATAAGCATGGGGTCTTCTTCAAGAACATTGAAGACCTTGACTTATCCAGGAACCTGACCTTTGGTGTCAGCCTGTCAAACTTATGCGGTCTCAGCCTATATCCACAGGAATAACGCGGCGCTACCATCTACGATACTCGTATAGTAATGACGAGACACCAGTGTTGCTTTCTGCACCCTCAGACAAATACATCCAATTAGACTGATGTAGTCCTCCTCGAAGTAGGACGATTTTTGTCATTGAGTTTTCGGCTACTGGCAAATCTGGTAAATTCCTGAAGGGTAAATATAATAATAATAATACTTCCTCATAAACACTCTTAGAGTGTACCCAAAGGCATAGCATGTGCGCTGGTAAAGGACTGCTATTATCATTATTCGCCGTGACGCTCCGGAGCGACTTACTTATTTGTGGTGGAAAACCTATAGCACCACCATGGATGGTCGGTGCGCACTCCAAGCTAGCACCAGACGTCGGGATTGGCATCTAGACAAATTACATTGCCTATCGACTCCTATGGAATAGAGAAAATTTTTACCATTCCCAGAATTCGAACCTGGCCAAATGCAATCCGAAGTTTCAGAGGCCGGCATCTAACCGCCTCGTTAGCGAGCACCCTTGACTTTATACACTTTCTCCTATCGTTACATTCTGAACAAGTTGGTTTTTCATCACCTTCCAAAATTTTTTCTTGTACGAATGAGGCCAATCAATTTGACAGTTTCAGCAGACCTGAGCCCTGAAGAATTGGTAATGAAAGGTTCCACGAAGATTTTAGCTGCCCAACAAAGTTCCGATGTATTTTGTTGCTATTTTCTGGAAATTTTGAGTAAGACTTTATTGAGAATTGTTTCGGATCTAACCTATGAAACAAGGAAACAATCTTTGTTATTTCACTTTTGAAAGAACAATAATTCACCCTCTATCTGGCGAATCTTCTGACCAGAGTTATTTTATCACTTTCGCAAATGATTTCATCAATCTACCCTTCATGCTAGAACCAATTTGGTTGAAATTTGGTACATTCATTTGAAATAATAAGGAGCTCATTTGTGTAGATTGAATTGGTAAGGGCCAGTGGCGTTTCAGTGGGCACCATAGCCAACAATATTTAAAAAAAGTACGCCACTGAATTTTGCAGATTTATAGATTGAGCAGCTGAAGATTCAACTTCTAGGTCTCTAGTAATTTCTTCATATCCAGCTTCGTTCTCGAGAAAAAATAGAATACATGAAATAAAAACTAAAAATAGAAATATTAACAATTGCGATATTACAGTAAATGAGTAAAATTTTCAACTTCTGATAAAACCCAAGACCGCATTCGATTTGCCATTGATTGTTTGACACGTTGTCCTTATTACCTTCATTGCAATTGTGAATTATTCGATTCCTCAAGTCATTCACATCTAGTTGGCGTCATTCACATCTAGTAGCATACAGGAGTTTTATGAACAAGAGCATTCAGATGACTCCATGAATATAAATCTATAGAATTCATATTAGGACTGCGAGCTGGCCAATGTTGAGGTCCTGCACGTCCAATTTGGCGATTAGGATAGGTGATGTCGAGATGCTGACGAACAAGAGCACTACAATAGCTGGGACCCCGTCGTGCATAAACCACATGTTGCCACTCACAAGTATGGGTATTTCTTCTAACAAAATGGATGATTGATCTCCCAAAAAGTCCGTGCAGGATTCAACAGTTGATATTTCTCTTAATGTGCCAATTAGGTAGTCATCAATAATTCCTACCCAAACGTTCATCGAAAATTGATGCTGAACATGATTTTCTCTAATATCGTGGGGATTTTCGTCGATCCAAAAATGGTTATTGTGAAAGTTCATAATAGCATTTCGTGAAAAAATTTGCCTCCTCCGTGAATAAAATATTTGGTATAAAATTATTGTGTTATATCATACCAATCAACAACCTGCAAAACATTAATCTTGGATGAAAATCCCAGGGCAGTAGAGCATGAACCCGCTGTACGTGTTATGGGAATGAGAGGTTACTTTTCAAACAGTTTTTGGGCTGACATCAAGCTGCAGTGCAATCTTTCTGGTACTATTTGAAGGATCTTCTTCTATCGCATCAAGTATAGCTTCTTCTAGTTCAGGCGGTTTTACCAATTCCACCATCGGCATTTTTATTGAAACTCCCAGTTTCACATAATCTTGCATGTAGGATTCTAAATTTTTGAGCACAAGGAATTTCTCTGTTAGAATAGGTACCTTTCCTGGTACATTCTCCGTGCTTCTCCCGAATTTCCATTTGCTGATCCATAAATGAGGTGCATGTCAGCCATGTCAGTGTTGGTAACAACTCTGAATTTTACTGCTATGACAATAATGATGTCACAAAAAACTATAGCGTTGAGCTGAATCGTAAAACTGAAGTGTAGGACTGGAGCGTAGAACTGTACAGTGAATAGTAAGGCTGAATGATAGATAGATAGGTAGATACCTGAAAAATCTGAGCTATATTTTGCTAACTCCAATAACAAAGCAAAAACGAAGCTAGATATGAAGCTAATATAGAGTTGTTTTTTCAGTTGCTCATCCTGAAAATCTGCGAAAAAAGTCAGTGGCGTACTTTTTTTTACAATATTGTTGGCTCTGGTGTCCACTGAGACGCCACTGGCCCTAATCATTTCAATCTCATTAGGGCTGAATGAGCGCCATATTAGTTCAAATAAATCTACCAAATTTGAACCAAATCGGTTCCAGTATATTCATTATACTTCATAATTACGTTTTTTTTATTTCAACGCCCTGTATCTCAGAAACGAAGCAACTCCGGACACTTTTCTTTTTAAAATGACCTAAGGAATCACCCCCTGTAGTTAGGAACCGTAGTTAGGAAACACCCTGTATATTATTCATGTCCTGAAAAGAAAATTCACGATATAACATTAATAATTGTGCAGAATATATGACACAAAATCATTAAAACTTCTTACTTTACTTCAAGGCCAGCTGCTACAAATTGCCAAAGACTTTTACGATTTGACTCTGAAAGTTAAAGTCTTGGAGAAAGCATCATCTGCTAGTGGACCCAAGAATCATGTTATTGTAACTTTCAGGCTGGACTTTGACAATAGAGCATACGTGAGTACAAATACGTTGGTTTTACAGCTGTCACGTAAATGTGTTCGAGGTTGTTTTTTTAACTTTATGTTTCCGAAAAAGAAACATTCTGCCATGTTCAGAAATACGGGAAAGGAAGTTTTTCTCACACATCTGAAAGCTGAATACCGCTGGGAAAACCTCATCAGTTCAAAAGCTTTGCCTTTCGGTTGAGGAACAAGCCAAGAAGGTTTGATGGAAAAGGGGTATGGAGACTGAACTATCACTGATGTAGTTTCGCTCGGCATTGTGAGGTGGATGTTTCCAGACAACAAAAGAATTGTTATTATTATTCCTTGTTCTCAATACAGATCAAAAAGTCAAATCGAAAGCACATCGACCCTACATATTTGTGGTATCTACGATCAAAGCCACATAATAGTAAAACATTTTTGCCTGCTAAGGAGTTCCAAATATTTGGATATTACCTATCTAGAGTATTTCTGAATCCAGAAATGAAGTTCCAAACCTCTTGCCAAACAAGCCTACCAGATCCAAGAGGATAATTAAGGGTCAAAGTTTCTGTCACGTCATAGTGGCTATTATTTCGGTCTTGGGAATAGGAATGGCATCAACGTTTAATTAGTAATTTTCATTGATACAGAAGCAAAATCTATCTGAACTGAATTCCTACTCATTTAGTTCTTATACCAAAGAGCCGAGCGAAGAACATCGCTGAGAAAAAGAGTACCTCGAGAATAATAGCTGCCATTGGCCAGAGAACTGAGACTAATTAACTGCATCTTGAAAAAATCAAATAAATCGGGATAAACCTTCTGGCTGCAAACAATTTTTGGAGTCTTGGTAATAAATATACACTAAACAGTTAAACTTCTTCATATTGGTTCAATGATCATTACATTTCAAACCTACGATTTGACTACACCCTCATGTTTTGGTTTTGAGTAAATGGAATTGAAGATCTTCAATATGACTTGTTAACTTCTATCTATGTTGCATTTTTTTGAAATACATTTCTATGGAATTCCTAATTGGTATTTTTCATAGATGTTTCACAAGAGTCAAAAAGAATCAGTAGACCATGTTGCTTCTCTGTCGCCATTTTCCTGTGAGCTGCTGTTGGAGCTTTTTCCTTTCGGCCTCATTTTGGATAGTAATATGAAAATTGTAGGCAGCGGACAGAGATTCTCAGAAATATGGAGAGGGAAGGATACCATGTTAGACAAACCGATCACAAATTATTTCAGATTGCGAAGGCCTAAAGGTGTTTCATTCACATGGAAAAATGTATGTATACAAGGAAGAATCTTAATGAAACAAAAAGTTATTCCAGTTCCTTCTAACGTTCGCAGCTTACTATGAATCAATTTCGTTTAATTTTCCAGACAAAGAACCTGCAATCAGTAATGTTTGAGTTGGAATGCAATAGAGGAATAACGAATTATGATGACATACCAAAGGAGCCTGAAGAAATAAAAGACGAAGAACCATCCCTATCTCCTGTACCAGGAACCCGAAATATCCTTCTCAAGGGACAAATGAAATACTTACGTGACATGGACTGTATTATTTATTTGTGTAGTCCTATGTAAGTAATATCTCAATGTAGTTTAAAAATCATACTGCCCCATACAGCAGGTGATTACTAGATATTTCCTCTCTGTCCCTCCACATCGTACTTCGTATCACCTTAATCAATCTATCAGTAGAGAGGAGCTAGGGGGTGAGAATTACTTCTAATAGGAATACCATTGTTGAGCGATTATAAATACCAACTCAATTGACTTGGCCTCAACAGGGGTGAATTCAAATATAAGTTATAATTGATGGTGTTAAAAGTTATGATATTACTTCAATTCCTTGTCTTCAACTGATTTATTGGTGTTTCAAATTTTAGTTTGAATGATCTAGATGATCTCACCGAACAGGCTCTCTACTTGAATGACCTGAATCCTCACGGTTTGAGCAAAGAACTGGTATTAGCAGGATGGCAGCATAACTCCAAGTAAGTTCTGAATTTTGGAAAAATTACTCAACAATTTTAATTCCTGACCGACAAAGTTGGTATGATTGATATGGTTATACAGTGCATTCATTTGAATAGAACATTTCAGGGTATAGTGATCTCTGAGTTTAAATGATTTGAAAGAAACAAATAGTTACCCTCAGGAAATAATATCTTCCATCGAAATATCTCTTAGAAAATTATTGGTTCATGACCTTAGGTATATAGAGAGTGTCAATTTGAAATCTTGCCACCCAGTAAGGAATTTGAACACTAGGAAAAACATGTCAATTTTATTTTTAAGGTGGACATTTGCACACACCATTTGCAGCCATCCTGATGATTCTAGATATTACTCTAAATGTAATCAACAAGATATATCAATTGAAATCTTCGGATTGACTTGGCCGCTACTTGAAGGAAATTCAATCTACCTATATTACACAAAGGTAAACACTATTAGATTTCCACAGATTATTTTATCACACTTGCTACACCACAGCTTTCGCAAGCAATATTTCATTGTACCAATCACTTGGTACACTAAACCAAACCATAATTAAACTGAATATTTTTGTGTACTTACTAATCGCTTGAAAAATCTATAGTATAGCGAAACATGTCGCAAGTGTAATGAAATCTGTGGAAATCCAATCGCGTTTACCTTATTACGTCTGAACTGAGATTAAACCACTGATCAAACCATAATGAATTGGGTGTTATTGGAAAGAGATATGAATGTTCAAAATGTGCCACTTCTCATTTAAGATACTCCCTTCCAGAGGCTGCAAAAAGTCTTTACAAGTGCCCCTCTTGAAAATAATGTGAACGTGTCCGATTTTTTTCCTAGTGAAAGAGAAATCAAGGGGGCCATCATTTGTTCTCATAATGACGGAATGTAAATACTGTCATATATTATATTCCTAGGTACTCAGAAATTTTACATTTATTTGTGATGTGACGTTTTGATAGTATTGCTTCATTTCTAGCCCGTTCATTCGGTAACCCAGTTACGCGCACAACCAACTAAGAATAAAAACGTAATTATGTCTGATGCGAAAACAAATATCAATTTTGGCAAATTTCAAGATAATCGTTGATATGGAATAACTATTAATTTTATTATGACTTTCAGACTCGAAATTATGTTTGATAAAGCTGAACATAGATCTGACCAGCTGGGCACGAATTATAAACTTCTCGATACCTGGAAAAGAAGAGGGGATGAATTGTTGTATTCTATGATTCCGAAAACAGTTGCCGACAGGTTGAGAACAACGAAATCGTCTGTCAGTACTTGCGAGGTAACGTTTGTGGTTTTGTCTCTCTTATCCAAACTAAAAAATGAGAGGTTGGCGTAACCCAATTTTCGACCACCATGTATAGAAGAAATCGTGTTTAAAATTAATCGAATTAGATTTTTCTTTATTCACCCCATTGTAGAGCACAAAAAGAAAAATTATAAAAAATGTGAAATCAAGGTGACATTGTACCATCATTTCGTCAATGCTCGGAATTGTCAAGAATTTTGTGCAGTTAGCTTTAATTTTCATCATTGAAACCACGTATCTCGAAAACTAGTCGACCGTTTTTTATTTGTGCAAATGGATACTTGTTCCGGGGAAGTCGAAATCTACAAAATATAAAAAATCCGGGAAATTTAGTCGGAAGCCATTTTCCGGAGTCATTTGTTTACCAATTCAAATTGTCAAATTGATACATCTGTTATTTTACTTTGCAGGCATTCGAAGCAGTAAGCATCTTATTTTGTGAATTAGTTGGTTTAACATCGCAAACTGTTAAGGAAACAATGGTTGTTGTTTCAACAATGAATACAGTTTTCTCCTGTTTTGATTCTCTGTTGGACAAACTTCACGTCTATAAGGTAAGTAAACCAAATATCGTATATACTATCGAGACCTACTCTAATGGGTAATGCTGTAAGTTTTTCTACAGCTGAAAAGTGTCCTAGGCCCTGAATTTCCTTGTCACTGAAGTACAATGACAATGATGTCATTATGATACACCAGCAGATACCGGGTGTTTCACAGTGGATGGAACATTAGAGGTATCTGGAGAACAGATAGACAGATCATTTCGATAATTTGTGGACGTGGATAATCAAACTTGCTCTATCCGTCTAAAATATTTTCATCAATACAATGTTGCCGCTTGTATCAGAAATTAGTAGCTACTTTGTTATTTCAAACGGAACATCTCGTATATTATATCATTTTTTGAATCCTTATAAGATTCCTCACAACTTTCACACATAATTCCCTATACCTATCTGAGACGATTTCCGAGATAAAAATTATTTTGTCCAATTTTTGTGCAAAACCTGACCATTGAAAAATATCAATTTTTTCCCAATGCAAATTTACAAAATATTGCAATTTGGGTTATAGTTGCATAAGACCATTAAGTATTATGTCGATGAACTGGATCTCAGTTTCAGCATACAGGGAGACTCAGAAGTGAGTTCCTTCTGGGGACTCAAGAAAATGACTGAAACTCCGTTTTTTCAAATGAAACACCTTGTATATTATTACTTATTTGAAAAGCTGTAACATTTTTCAATTCAATTGAGTATACTTTCCCTATATCTATCTCGTACAGTTTGTTAGTTATGATCACTTATGTTATGAATTCGTCTTCAATAAAATAAATATTGGATAGTGATTTAGATAGTAAGCTATGAACTTCATTCTGACAGAGAACTAACATGTTATTCCTTCATTGTCATCCTGTATTCAAGTTGCATGGGTGTGAAAGTACTAGGGCAGAAAATACTTACTCGAATGTGGTTTTGATGGATTTATTCATCATTTATGGTCAATGTAACAAGAATGTCAGCAGAACATACAGAGAGTTTAATGAAGAGTATGCTGATTTACCTCGAATGAATTCGAGAAAATTTATTAGATTGAGTAGAAATTTTAAAAGGTTTGTATCATCATGAAAAGCTAAAAGTATCAAAGTATAACATGTGTATTTAGAAAGATTTTGCGGTTCTGAATCATTTCAATAAATCTTCGAAATGTTTACCATTCATTTCCAAACACTTTCTTGCAGAAAGCTTTGAACTGTGCTAGGGCTGGAGTATCTACGTCGAGTGGTTGCGGAAACTTACAGATATTCTTACATGTTTCCACCCGATCAGCGGACGGCGGGTTATCAACATGTTTTCCGCGATGCTTCTCGCACGGCTCACTACCGACTTCTTTGCAGCTACCAGTATTCGTATCGTCCCCCATATCACGTAGGGGCATATATGATTCCTAAGAGATGAAAACAAAAATGTGTGAGAAGTTAGGCATCCTAGAGTTCTCCATAATATGTAATATTTCAAAATAGGTAATATTCTACCAATACAACAGAAACAATATCTATTTCACACTAATGTTATATGAAAAGTGTACAAATCATAATATCTTCATATATCAGTTTTGCACTATTCTGTTAGTTACGCCCATACGTGATAAGGGGGGCGGTATCTTATAAATTTTTTCAGACGAGTGGAAAATATTGTATCCCAAGGCACATGTCGAGTGCGACAAACCCACAAGTCTCAATAATTACTGTCGCATAAGCACAATTTCCGTGAAACTGTTGTTTTTTTTTTGTGGAACTGTACAGTGCAAAAACCGTTATTGTCATGTGTGGTCGTATGAAAATTATTTATGTGTGTTTGTAAAAAGTAGATTATTAATTTTTTTCAAGGTGGAAACTGTTGGACAAATATACATGGCAGCAAGCGGAGCTCCGGAAAAAACACATCTACATGCTCAGAATATTGCAGATTTAGCGTTAGCAATGCTGAAAGCCATTGGTGACATGGTGAGCGCCGGAGGTGCGGAAGTGCAACTAAAGATAGGTAACTATTGCATTATACTTTTTTGTTCAAGAAAATAATCATAATTTTCACTCTATTTCAAACCGACATTCATAACTTTGCTGCACTGTCAGAGGTGAGCTAATGCTGATAGCTCACGAACGATGCTTTTTGTGATAATGACTAACGAATAAAAAATTGAAGAAAATTCAATTTTCTTACAATTCACAAATATTGACTTAATTTCTATTAGGTTCCAACCGCCGCTGGGTCGCCCTGAAAATGGTCACTTTTTGTCACGTATAGCGCATTCGTCTGAAATGCTCGCATTCGGTGTAGGGGCGTATTTAGTGCTGCTCTGATTTGGTACAGAATTCTTGATTATTTTTTTCGTATGATTTCCAACCAATCAGAATGTCCAATTTAGTTAAGTTACCTCGTATAATTTCGATAATACCTGATTATACATAGAGTAGCTCCACCAATCGAAAATTTTTAAATAATTTCATTTTCATAGTAACCACATCGACATCAATATACAACAAACAGAACTGTCAAATTGTGACGTTTATCAAAAATTGTTCAATAATGAGTCGATTCGGAGATTTATCATCAAATGCAATAGACGAAAGTATACAAAATACTGAGCCTCATAATACAGTGAAAACAAAAATGTACGTATGAAAACAATTTCTTACGTTTTGCAGTGAAAGAAACTATGTGCTAAATGAATCAATTTCCACTGAAATGATAGCGTCCATTTTGAAAGATTGAGCTTTCAAAATGTTATGGAGAAAATTATAAAGAAAATGTGGTTAAAACGATGTGGAACATTACGGCAAAACAAGTACAAGAAAAATATATGAAGGAGTTTAATAGAGTAATTGATCCATTCTCTAGTCCCATATTTTCAGCCACACGAAACGCAAGAAATTCAAAAAGAAGGGAACTTCAAATGTTACCGGACAAGAGAAAGGTTAGTGCATCAGCATTTAAAGATAACGAGTACATAGCAATGATAGAAGCGTGGGATGAAAATACACCGGAAGGATTACAAATAAAATTTTTCTTAATTGCTTCTGTAGAACTTGCGCGGAGAGGAAATGAAGGAGCGTCATGGTTGACTCATTATTTTCAAAAAGAAACTGGAACTGGATGATACTCCAACTGGTAGAATACAATATAATCCTATTTTTACCAAAACCACACAGGGAGGAGCAAAACCATGTGCTAATAATAAATGGCTTGTACCTAACCATAATGAAGTGAGTCGTTGTCCAGTGAGACTTCTTGATAAGCTAATGATGAAAAGAAGCGAAAACATCAATATTAAAACAGATAGGTTATTTCTGACAGCAAATCCCAACTGGAGAAAAGAAAAAACCCTTGGCTGGTACAAAAATATGCCAATTGGAGTGCATGAAATTAATAAATGGACCAAAAAGTCTGCAGAATTGGCAAATTTGAATATGACAAACAAAAAATTTTCAAATCATTCTCACTGAGCCACTGCTGTTTCACAATTGGCAAAAGCAGGTATATCGGA
Source organism: Chrysolina americana (assembly GCA_958502065.1). Taxonomy (NCBI): domain Eukaryota; kingdom Metazoa; phylum Arthropoda; class Insecta; order Coleoptera; family Chrysomelidae; genus Chrysolina; species Chrysolina americana. The sequence continues at coordinate 16,461,953 of OY293417.1, read as the reverse complement.
ACAAGAACTTATTAAAATAACAGGACATGGTAATAGCAATTCTATCAACTACCTACAGATAGATGAACAACATCACGAAAACACAATAAATGAGATCCAATTTTAAAAACGCTGCAGGTTCAAGTAATGATACCTCCAGTATTTCCAGCACTTCAATGAGCAGTGGCCACGTTTCCTGCGCCGAAAATAACTCAGTTAAAAAAACGTAGTATATAATAATTGTAACTTTCATTGCACCAATTTGTATTTAAATTAATAAATTGTTTATATATTTACTTAATTTACTCAAAAAATAATCGTATCAAATACAATACGTACTTCAAAATAAATACGGTTATAAACACTTACTTTTTGCACTTGTTGCATAAATAACTATCATCTAGTCGGATTCTTCGGCAGAGAATTTTTATATGATCTGTTTGTATCAATAAATTCTGTTCAAGGGGTGTTTTTTCTTTGTATTGACCAAAAATTTCCGAGGTTGGCCATGTGTGTTTAAATTCTGTTCGAAATTTTAGGATACCAGAAAATCTTTTACGAAAGAATGATATTGTGTTGCCCGATAAATACCGAGAAATAATCTCAGGGAAATCTCAAAAAATCAGGTCATCCATATGGCTAAATATTTTCGAAGTAATAGAGATTTCTAATGGATTTTGACATCCAAATAAAAAAAGATGAAAGTTCTTAATTTTTCCATCCTTGTTGCCAGGGGCGCTCTCTGTGATTGGTTACCATAATGGCAGGGAGTTTGAATGACATGACAGCTACAGTTGAAAATGACATTTATACTCCCTGACCTTATAGTAACCAATCACAGAGTCCATTCCCTGGCAACAAGGACGGAAAAATTAAGAACTTTCGTCTCTTTTTATCAGGGTGTCCAGATCCATTAGAAATCTCTATTCGGATTTGTTCGATAAACATTACTTGATGTATTTCAGGAAACATTAATATTTAGGATGGACTTGAATGGATAAGGGTTGTGGAGTATGATTCCTACGTATTTAAAAAATCAAACGTGCCCTTCAAGAATATCCTTGAAAATAAATGTTCAAACATCTAAATAACATTCAATTCAAAATAATTCGTGAAAAATATCTCCGATACAAAAAAAAACATCTAAGACTAGCTTGAGTTTGTTCCAGAAGAATAGGTAATCGATGTTTCTACTAACCTATATCGAAAGACTACCCTTTTTTGTGTTTATTTAAGTATTATTCATTATATTACTACAGTTCCCTTTCGCATTTTGTACTCAAACTTAAAATTTTAAACTTTTTACTTTTTTCTACAACCGTTCTGTACCAGTTTTGCATCATTCATTACTGGATGGAGGTAAACTTCATTTATTTAAGATCCCGCAAAACCATTCGAAAACCTTCTTCCACTCCTAGCTTCAATTGATTCATTTTATTGAAAATTTAATGTTTTCAAATTGTCGTAAAAAGCCATCATGCTCTATTATTGGTTTTCAGGGATTCATTCTGGTCCTGCTGTAGCTGGAGTGGTAGGCATAAAAGTACCTCGGTACTGTTTTTTCGGAGATACTGTTAATACTGCATCTCGAATGCAATCCACAAGTGAGGTGAATATTTAACATATGTATTTATTCATTAATTAGAGGACTAACTTCCACACAGAAAAAATTCTGGTATGAGGAAGTTTGAATGTACAGTAATGATCCAATAAAGTAAATATTTCATAATCAAATGATTTAATAAAAACAATAATTTGCGAAGATTTGTATTTTTTTATTTTTCGAAAATGGACATTTTAAATTTTTAATTTCTTCTGGAAATTTATTGAAGGTTTCAATCGGGCTGAAAACTGAAAATATAACTATTAGATTTCTCGATTTTTTATTTCTAACTCATTTTATTTGTTTTTTTCTGCAAGATCGGATAATTTGGCTTATTTAAGGTTTCAACTATAGCAATCTAAAGTTATGTCTATCACTGCTTTCTATTTACCGGTCGTGTAGGCAATGCCTGATTTATAAATCGATCTTTATTATTGAAAACGAATGGAAAACTACAATTTGAACAGAACTCTGCATATACTTCATTTGAAGTTTTATGTGGCTCAACCCTATATTTTCGTCAATTTATAGAAAACTGTTTGATATTACCTTAATATTTCTCTCATTTTCAGCCTGGTAAAATAAACATCACAAACTATACAAAAACGTTGTTACCCGAAGAGAAATACAAAACAGAAAACAGAGGAATAGTCTATGTTAAAGTAAGTAAACGTATTAACCAAATCAAATCGAAATTATGCTTTCCACACTTTGGGGCAATTTGACATGTTTAATGAAAAATGGTATATTACATTACAAGTGTGGAAAGTGACCCATTTCACAAGAGAAGCAATGATGTTATTGTAGGAGGCGACTGAAAACTACAAAATAATTTCTTTGACATAATTGCTATAAGATCCAAATTACAATCTGACACACTTCACATTCAATTTGCACAGCTGTTAGAGCGTGGGACAACAGAGGACATAGATATGATTCAACGCAGATTGAACTTCATTATTATTGAAAAGCGTCAATATAGTCACATCTTAATACACATATCCCCAAATTTTTCAAGGGTGGTATTTGTCATTTTTGGGGTGACTAAATAGTGCAAGTTGTCATTTTCACATGTGGTAGGTGAAAATAGTATATGAAATAACAAGGTTTGAAAAATACTATTTGCACAAGAACGAGACAAATTGGTGGACTGAACGAATACAAGGTCCACAAATCGAGCGAGTGTTCAAACACGATTGTCTCGCGGCAGGAATGAAATTTGGTGCAATGACGTCATGGCATATGTGTTGACGACGTTGACGTAATGCATTAACCTTTAGAGATTGTTTATTTACTTTTCCGTTTTTACATTCTCAGAGTTATAAAACATATACATCATTTCCGAAATATAGGATCATAGTGTAATTGAAGGGACTGTCTATTCTATATGTTCAATTGTTTAACAGACCTAATTTCTTGAAGTACAAGGAAGGGACACAATCTAACCTAACCTAACTAACCTAGCTATCCAAGTTGCTGGTGATGTATGACGTCATTGCACCAAATTTCATTCCTTCCGCGAGACAATCGTGTTCAAACAAGTTTTCAAACGAGTGTTTACGATACTTTTTATACAACTGCAAACAGGAGCTACACATAAATAGTATTTAATTAGGTCCACAAGTCGAGTGAGTGTGCGAATAAGTTTTCGAACGAGTTTTTACTTCTCATACGACTGCAAATAGAATCTACATCAAAACAATCAGCCCTATGCTGTATCACTTCCGTTGAAACTAACGTAACCGTTATTCGTCATTTTCGTCATTTTGCTATTACCAATCATAGCAAAATAACGGAAATGGCGAATAACGTTGACGTTATTTTTAACGGAAGTGGTACAACATAGGGCTGATTGTATTTAATATTTATGGTGACATTGAAAGCATTTCTTCAAAATTATTCCAGAAAAAGCAGTATTATTCTGCATCTTCTTTTCTCTAATCGACAATAATTTTGATATCGCGTTTTCAGTACAGTTCCCCAAAGCACAGTCGTCGTTTTCCTGTTGCATGTTGTATCCCAGCAGACGATTGCTCTGGTTCAAAGAGAGCAGAACTGACGAATCTATCTTTTATTTCTCAAAAAGTCATCAGTTTAATCCTCTGAAACTGTAATGGATTTCCACCCTCCATGTTGTTTGAGGGCTAGCAGATCTGGGCCAAAATTCACCGTGGCCGTTGAATGCCGAAAACAGTGTCCCATGTAAAATTCTGGATTCTCTAACATCAAAAACTTGTATGTTTGGTTTGTACACTTTTCGCTTTGATTGTTCAAAGAATACTATCTGTTCAGATTGGAAGAGCAAAGAGCACAGTACTTGTTCACGAAGGTGTAAAGGTTTCCTGCAATTGTAAAGGCCTCGCGGGTATCTTCGTTGTTGCATTCATCAGTCTGATCACCATATACAGGGTGACCCAGGGTTGAACCGCAAAACGTTCAGTATCGGTTTTTTAGGCGAAAATAAGATTTTTTCTTCCCATAAGCATGTGGCAAAACTTGATTCGTTCTCAAGATACAAAGTGTCGAAGTAATTTTTTTTTAAATTCCAGGTACATTAAAATAAGCCTCTCATCACCGCAAATAAACATGCTGAGTTTTATCAGAATCAACCAAAAGGTTTCTGAGTAATGAATAAAAAACTGATTTTTCACTCTGTATCTCGAAAACGAAGCAAGTTGGGACATATGCTTATATGAAGAAAATATCATATTTTCACCTAAAAAATCGATACTGAATGTTTGGCAGTTTAACCCTGGGTCACCCTGTAGAACTGCTGGATTCTTTCATGTGTACTATTTTGCGATAAGGTAAGCTCGGGTAAGTGTGAATTTGGGGCAAGTGTGAGTTTGCTCGCTATCTTCGCTAAACCGGGCGACAGCCCAATGCCATCTATTGACGAATAGCCTACACTCATAATGAATCCATAACCATCATATAAAATACAAAAGAGATCTTGTGAAATCCTAATATTATCCCCAATTTTCTAACCTACAATTCATCAACCCGAACGAGTATAACGAGTTTATTTCAAGCTTTGAGTGTATTGTTATAATTTAAGGTAAGAATCCATTTTATACACTTTTCTTCTGCCTAAACAATGAATGTGACTATAGATTGCCGTTTTTTCATGAAGTTGTTTTTTTTTACATTTTTCATGTCACACTTGCCCGAAATTAAATGTTATTGGGGATAGTGTGACCTATCTGTCGGGGTAAGTGGGAACCTGGTTCATTTGGCCAATCTTAACAGTAATATATTTTCAGCTATAGTACGAAATTATAGACGGAAATCTCAGAGAGCCAAACAATATACCTGACCAGATGTGGAATACATTGATACACTTTCTGAGGATGAAATAACAACTGTGCTTCGATCACCACTCGTCAGAAGATGGGGATCAATGAAATTCTCATTCAATTTTTCATATTTCTACCAGTAAATTTTTCTTTTCAACAAATGTTCACTTTCACGATTATTTTTTGTTTTTTTCCAATGGGGCATTTCAAATTCAATATTAAAAAGTTCCTATGTTTTGAATAAAGATATCTCGAAACAAATAAATTGTGGTAAAATTTCCTTTACTGTTCACTCACACCTGCCCCAAAGAGAGATTTACGTGCATTAATATCTTTAAATTTGGCCAGAATCACACTTGCCCCAAATTTCCGGGGAAGCGTGACCTATGGAGATGTATATCTTAATATATAAATAAAATTCATAGAATACGTTTTTCAACAGTTTTCTGGGGCGTATTACAAAGACTGACCTTCGAAGTAAATACCTGCAAAACTTCATTGTTATATTAGTTCAGGTTCATCAGATGGACTGAATTCAATGCGAACTAATGAAAATCACGGTCACACTTACCCGAGCTTACTATAATTCCTCTTTTCGACATGCCCCATAAAGTCCAACTGCCACCACCGCCTTGATAAATGAATATTTGTCGTCTAATATAATGCTGTTCTCGTGTGAAAATTTAGGAATTCTTTTGGTAAGTAGTTTTTGATTTTTGTTTGATTAACGCTTGCAACTTTTTAAATCTGCCAAAATCTATATTGAGATTTGCATGTAACCTTGATTAAAAAATCGAATGAGTCGTCCAACAATTTTCTGAAGTATCCAATCAACAAAACAATAGGGCCGTGACGCATTTCCATGCGCAAACCCTCATTTTCAGTTGTATGAATACTTATTTACAGCTGATCGTAGGTAATCACTCAGGAGGTGTTGGGTAGATTGAGTATGCTGCCGTCTGTTTGATTCTTTCAGTTAAATTGCGGAGCAATTGGCGCTCCACGTATTTTCAAGTTCAGAGTCAACTCTCATCAATACACATTTATTAAATTCAGAAATTTTGACAAAATAATGTTTTTAAATAACTACGGATTTTTTGATGGGACTGTAACTGTTCGAAACCATATAACGAAAATCACCTTATATCAAGAATTTTAAAGGTATTTTTGCACTTCCGGGACTAAAGTGCCAACTTTAGTCCCGTATAACAGGGACTAAAATGTATGTTTCAGTCCCTAGGGAGATAAAGTTGCATTTCAAATTTTGTTGAAACTGTTGCTATAACGTTACCTACTGAGAAATCCAAGTACCGTCTTTATATCATCAAAATTATTAATTGTATCAATATTGAAAGTTATAACACTAGGAAGTGCAAAAAATATCGTATATGCCTCATGACTAAAGAGATTAAAATATTCACTTTAGTCCTTTGTTATATATAATATACTGGTAATTCGAGAGAGAATTTCAGGTAGGACAGTTTTTAAATATGCTATCTCTCTTACTCTCCCGGACGACATACGGGCTATCTGGCTGGCGCTAGTGGTTGCTTTCATCAGTGCGCACCGTACCTGTACAGGTAAAATATCAATTTTTCAAAACATTTTAAGAAGGTTTATTTTTTTTAATTATTGTTATTGAACTTTTAGCAACATGAATCTATTATTGCCAGACATTTTTATTGTTGTTTAAACTGTGCCAAACGCTAATTTTGAATTGAAAAAAAAAATATTTTCAAAATATTTTAGTATGGCTGAAATTTTTATATGATTTTATTCAAGTATCTCAAAACCCATAATTAATTTGCCAAACAATAATTCAATTGTTAAACATTCAGCCAGACCGATCTAAAAGTGAAAAGTGATGAGGTATCATTTTGCTTGGTCAAGAAATAGTTATCATATAAATTTTGGAGAAACGACTAAAAATGAAATGAATGACTAAAAATTATTGAATTAATTTGTGGGCAAATACGGTATCAAAATAATAATTCTTGTTTTCCCGACGTTGCTAGCTCTCGTACTATACTATTTTACAGATCAGATCTAACACCTCATCTGTCAGTCCAGTAACCACAGATAAATTTGTGCCAAAACTGAAGGATGAATTATTGTATAGAACTATGAAACTTGGCACGTGACTCCTTGACATCATGTTGAGTTGTAAAAAAATTGTTCACTCAAAAATCAAGGGTGGAACACCAAAAATGTTGACTTCAATTCAAAAACAAAAATTAAGAGATTTTCGGAAAGTAGGATGGCCATCGAAAAACTGCTTTGAAACCTGCAAAGTTAGATTGGGTGTCTTTTCGATCTCTGGAAAGGACAGAAAGCCTGAAGATATGCTGTCAAGCAAACCTAGCCGTTAAATGCAATTCCAAAGTATGACTACGTCATAGTTGTGATTGTATTCTGTAGGAATGAAGTCTATCGCAAAATGGTGTGAACCTACGCATTAACGTCAGAAATCAATCCATGCAAGAACACAAAACACAAGATATTTAATATTTTTTCCATTGCCTTGTTTATTATTTGTATTACTTGAAATATGAATAAAATATTTTTTTACGATGCGTGGTGATGCTAGTATAATACAACATTTTAATGCTTTGTCACCATTTTGTTATCGATTTTTATGTTGATGAACCGCAAACGTGTGAATGAGGATCAGTAACTGAGTAAGTACTTTACAAGATTTCAGAAAAAAAACTGGTCTGGTACGTGCAGGAGTCTTTTCCAGGATGGTTCCGTTTATGGGACTATGACAAAAATCGAGGGGGAGCAGAATATATCAGTACGTCTTTTGGTACTGGACAGTAAAAAAATCAAATCTCTCAGTGTTGTGAACACTGTACACTTGTTTATCCACTCGACTTCTATTATGAACACACATCGAAAATTATTACCATCCTCTTTTTGTTTCAGGGAAAGGGAGATATGCAAACCTTTTGGCTTCTAGAAAAAGTGACAGATCAGGTATAGTCATGAAAACAACTGGGATCCAATTGAAAATTAGTAGGTTTCTGATTAGATGTAGATAAATAAATATTTATTAAATAAAAACAATTATTTTAATAGTCAAACGTCTAACAATAGCAGGCATCACGGGTGTTGCTCCTTATCCAAGAAATGTATCTGTTCACCCTCGTATAGACGCCGGGATAATTTGCTTCAGCACATCCTTCTCCCCATGAGACGATTCCTGCAACAATAAATAGTCTGACTACTGCTTATATTTTGTATTGTGATCCATTGGTGACAAAATATATTAACATTGATCATTCAAAATGTAAATTATAAGGGTCCATTTATGAAAAGATTCAACATCGAATCATCATCACTTAAGATTTGAGAACCTATCCTGTTGTATGATTCAAGAGGGCCAATGAGCATTCATTGATTCTTTATTCTTTTCAGAAATTGACACTGAAAAAAAGCTGTTGCATCGAATATGAACCCAAAAGTTTGGAAAGGAACGTTGATTCACGATGATGAAAAATATTCTGTGGAAGAATAAGGTTTTAATCTATATTTAGTTGAAGACAGGGCCCCCTGTACTCAAATTGAATATTTATACTCACCAACAATTTCGTGACGTGTTCCATTCACGATATGTAGTGGTCCACCGCTATCACCCTGAAAAAAATATACTTGTAAGTGAACAAAGCATTCCTCAGATACTTATACTGGGAAAGTGCAGGAGTTTCAACTGATTATAGCTTGAAGCCATACAGACAAAACAGTTTTGTAGAATATCGTTACTGAACTCAATCATTTTCCATACATGGTCATGCAACGAAGAGAGAAATTTTGAATAAATAATACCTAAAGAATCATGAATCTAACTCCTAACTATCTACCTACTGAACAACAGGAATATCAACTGCAAGAATAAAAAAAATAAGAACATTTCCATACCATTGAAATATATCTCATAGACTGTTTTGCATATTTGATAGAAGACCATTGAACGAATGAAAAATTGATATTTAAATCCAGTCATTTGCTAAATCTTATGAAATAGGAATTTTCTTTGTCAAAAATTCCACTAACATGAACTTTGTTACAGCCTGAGTCGAGTTCAACATATAATGCTCGTTAAAAAATCGTAATTCATAGGATTGTTAATGTAGTAGTGCGTTGGCACAGAACTGAGCAATTTTGGAGTAAGCAAATATAAACAGAAAAACTACTAATTGCAGATGTGGGCAAGAGGTTCATAAGTTATATACGTTCAATTCAAACTGTCTTCCATTTCACTACCACATACATGAGAGTCAAGTTTTACGAGAAATAAGGAGTACGTGTTTTTTTATTTGTTATTAAGTCTGATCAATCCACCACGACCTATCTAAGGGGTTGGTATATGATTGAGGATTTTTCCGACATCGAAGTTGATCTCCTAGTCCCATTCTACTTAGGGTATCTAGGATGTGGGATGGAATTGAGTTGGGGAATCTTCCGCTTCTGTTCCATATACTCCCAGATGTGGTGCCCTGGAGTGGCGCAATGCTGCTCAGCCTAAGGGAATGTGGTTGTGGTTTTCGTCCTTCTGGACAATTCTGCATTCTGCTACCTATACCAAGATCTTCAGGTGTATTTTCTGTCAAAAATGGCCTCTTAGTATCTGGGGTTGTTTTTTTGGTACGGGTGGATATTAATACCTACATTCGGTAGAAGGAAAGTAAATAGTATGTCTTCCTAATCACAAAACCTGCATAATATGGAGTCTGGGTTTATCCCTCGCAAATACAGGTGGCAGTGTTCTGTCAGGAGTCCTACCACCTTTTCGAGAGAGTTCTGGCCCAGTTTGAGGTGTCTTAATAGCTGGTTGGTTGGCCACATCATAAGTTTTTCGAGAGTATTCCCAGGTTCTCAATATATTTCTTAGTATCTCCTGCCTAATGTTCCAGAATGGGATTCCACAGGCTGGTTCTGGTCCAATGAGAGTTGTTGCTCGTGCTAGGAAATCTTCACTCGCGTTCTAACCTATTCTATGCTCCTAGGTCGTTGAAGTATTTGTGTGTCTTCCAAACTAGTGTGGAAGAATACCTGCATGACTGCAGGGACTTTATTGCCACATTACTATCGGAGAGAATGACTGTGAGTTGGTTTTCAGGACCTCTGGTTCAAATGGAAATAGCTATCACTTCGGCTTGGAATATAAAGACTTGAGTACCGAAGCTTGGACTGATTTTCTCCTTCGATTCCTTCCCGTATATTGCATCAACTTCCCCCCACTGATCCCCTTAGAGTCATCTACATACCTGATTCCCCCTTTTGACAACATTGGTATGATCTCTGATGTGACTTCCCCATCTTGAATGGTGTATGTTCGATCAATGGAGTAAGTTGAAGTTATTTCATTCTTAGATGTATAGATTCTTATGACCTCTTTTATATTGGAATGGCCTAGATTCCCCCATTGACCCAGGTAGTATGCAGATGCTAAACCACCTCCAGGCTAATCTTCAATGTGCTGGACATAGCATCACTGACTCCGATCATGGTCAGTATTTGTGAAGTAGGTAGCCTACATTAGGTTGTCACTTGTTCTTTATTTGGCCATCACAGCGTACAGCTAAAGAGATTGTTTTGGCCCAAGTTTCCATGTTTTGCCAAAGGAACGTTATGTCATTAGTGACGTTCTTGTTCTTGTCAACGCTTTTTTCAGATGTTTGTTCTGGGTGAGCTTTGTGTCCCGTTTTGACTTCAGGAATTTCAACTCTGCCACGAGGTTTCACAATACAATGAAGCCTCTCGTGGCTTTCACCTCCATTGTATCCCCTGTATTATTCTGCAGATAAACATTGAGAATATTCACTGGTTCATGGCTGGAGTAACGTTCCTTTCCCTGAGTGATGTGATAGAAGCAGATGATGTGTATGAAACGCCAAGAAACGCTGTTTGTAAAATCTCTTCATTTTGCTTGTTGGTTACAAAACACACTTTTTAAAGAACGTTATGAAAAACTGAGTAATCTCAATGATATTTGCTTTATCAACCTGTACTGGATGTAACGAATGATGATAATCTGGTAAATAAAAATTATAAGCGAAAGAAGAAGAAGAAGAAGGTCAAAGGAGGTGTTCAAAGGGTTGAAGGAGGAGCCTAATCCGAAAGATGACTCCAGGAGGTCAAAGAAGAAGTTCAAGAGATAATAATAATAATGAGATTTTTACTTAGCCTTAAGACAATAACAATTGTATAGGATTCGTCGGATCAGTAGAGGAGCCAAAAAAAAGTTTTGCGAAATTACGAAGTATTCAAAATGTATTCTCAAAGATAGAATAATGGATGGAACGGGGGGTGGACATGAAATTAGACTGGAATAATTCTCAGGAAAATTATTCAACATAAGCATTTCAGTGATTGAAATATCATAGTTCCACTTTTAGAAATAATACAAGTGAACGATGTTTGCTAGACGAACCCCAACCAGAGTATTGATGACGTACGTCCACCCAAAATAACGCAACTTCTCCTAAATTATTTACGAACTAGATGATAAAAGTTGAAAGTTCTTTCCTGGATAGTAAAATAGAAGCAGATTTTTTGACTATGAGACTCGATCCTGAAGAACGTGAATGGTGAATTTACAAAAAATGAGAATAAGCCACGAAAATTATAACAATTTGATGTGAGTCTAAAATTGGTTTCATGAGTTAGTCTCAAACGTTAAGAAATCTCCTAGTTTGGTGGAGCTTCCAAATCAAAAATCCTATTTTTGCACAATGGCTTATTGCATTGAGAACGGAAAAAACTATCAGAAGGTTTCAGTTGTACAGGTAAACGATTCTGTATCAAGAGGACTTTCGCTGGAGTAGAAGAACGTTAGTTGTTGCCATGATGTGAAACAATCTTTTGCAAGAGGTGTGATGTATGTTCTTCGAAGAAGGACCTTGAAGTAGAAACCACGGCATGATCCACTAAATGGTTCTGGAAAGACATCAAAGATAACTCCTATAACACTCGTGTTAAACAAACCTTCCAAATTCCTCACTACACGAATAATTACTCAGGCAATGCACCCATCACACGTTGTATTTTAACATTTGATACCATGGTAAGCGACTCCTCTATTGATATATTTCGAGCATTAAAATCCACTAAAAATAAATTGAAGGAACTTCTCGTATCGATGTATGTTGCTCTCCCCTGATGAATATGATGAATTGATCAAGTTTACAGACGTTCGTACGGTTTTCTTTTTTTCCTTCTTTCTCACCTATTGGATTATTTATTGTTTATATCATTGATAAATTACACGATGTTACACTTTGTTTGAATGTGTATTATTACTATAATTTTTTCTCAATTAATTTCTCTTTCTTGCACAATTATTAAAAATGTATACAGAACTTACAAAATGTTACCCCATGATAGTAATTTACCTTTTGTTTATTATCAGGGTTCTAGATTTAGGTACGCATATGTATTATTTTGTAATATGGGCCTCCTTGTCATTGGGCTTGCGCATGTTAGGGGGTCTGCACATAAATAAATAAATAAATAAAATAAATAACGTTGGTACTATTTGGGATTGAATAACCTAGAGAAGAAGGCAATTGGATCCTGGAATCCTGACAAAATGCTATTGCTATCCGTTATTAAAATGGATTGAATGTTTTCACTATGCACTGAAACTTCAATCCCACTAGGTACATAGAGTGAAAAATGATGATATTCTGGAAACGTAGGTGGTAGTTTTTGAAGTATTGTGTTCCGTTTTATTTTATGATAATTCTTATAACTCAGCTAATCATCATTTTGCGAGCTGTCAATCACTTGAAGACGATATCAGTAAAGCTGAGTATTAGTTAGCTGATATAATGAATGATGTTATTCGGTAATGAATATTTTCTCCATGTACTTATTTTCAAAACGAATAGAAATATTTTGGATTTGTAGGCACTATTCTGGAGATTCTAAACATCATTAACTTTTATTCTATACAATCTCCTCCGCACCTATTTCGGTGTGTTGAAATAGCAATAATAGCTTAGTATGAAAGAAACGGACTTGTATATTGGAACATTAGTGTTCAAGAACAGCTCAAATATTTGCCTTATATGTGTTGCTACCTACTTGACAGGAATCTTTCTGGCCATTGGGAAAACCGGCACACATCATATTATCTGTTATCCTGTTTTTGTATCCAGTCGTTCTACAATCAATGTTGGACATGATGGGTACCTTAACTTCCCGCAATTTGCTTGACGTTTGACCGTGTTCTTTGGTTGCTCCCCATCCTGTTACAATTCCTGAAATCAATATTAAAATTTCAGTTCAAATCAGTTGATTGTTCATATTCCGTCATCGTACCAAAGATAAATTCTGTACCTTGGTAAAAAAGGGGCAATGTCCGTTTTGTTTGATTGGAGGAAACTGACTTTTGTCAAGACATTGTCCCTTCTTATATTGAGGTGAAATGAACTTGAGCCAGAATAAATTTAGCATAGGTGAATCTTAAAATGAATACAATGGACATTGGGCCTTTCTTGATCGAAACATATCACTCAAACATAAGTACCTACTACTGACAATAACATAAAATGGTAATTTTTGGACATTGGCCCTTTTTCTACCAAGGTACAGAATTATTTGAGTCCATTTTTGAGAATAATTGAGAATGAAAGAATATGTTAAATCTGCAGTCACACTACATGTAATATTCATAATGAATGGACGACCACTTGACAAAACTAATGAAGAAAAGTTAATTTAAATTCCACATAAACCTATACAATGAGTATTTTCATCAGAAAGTCTCCAACAGAAACCAACTTTTGTCCCTTTTGACCGTTGAATTATATCTGTTAGATTCTTGGCAACGTCTTATCAAACATTTTTCTTATAATGTGGATGTTACGAAATGTAGCACAATATGGTTATTTATAAAACAAGAATATAAAGCGAAAACGTTTTTATAACGAGCCCCAGGCAAGTATACACTAAACATAACTTCTTACTATACCTGCATCATGATCCTTGTCAGATGCACTGAAAATGTGAGAAATCTTCAAGATTATAACTCGCCGTGCTATAAAGAATGAGCCTCCATGTCAACACCATGCATGTATAAGTAGTACTACTTGATTAGATCTAATGATGAAATATACCTGAGGACATTATCCTGACCTGAAAATTCATTTCCAGCTTTCCAGTCATGATGCAGGCATAATGAAAAATGGCGAATGATGACGATATCTTTTTCATTATTTTACTATGAATATTTGTAATTTTTTTCATAATTTCTATCTACAATTCATTATTTTTCAATTATCCGTTACAAATGTTTATTAAGCTGGGATATAATGATGGAAAATGATAACAAAGAAATTAATTGATGAAAAATTAAGTAAATGGAAATAATTCAGCATCCGCTCATTTGCAAATAATGCAACTGATTCAAATGAAGGATGAACCAATTTGAATTGTGGTCGCGGGTTAAATTATTATACTTTATTATTTCAATATTATTTCAATCAATATGTCACAATCTACGACGTAGAAATTACAATGGACATTCCATATGTTATACAAGTTTCAAGTTTTCAGCTCTGAAATTGAATATAATTTTCAATGAACATAATAATAATTCAGCTATATAAGGATAACAGCTATTTGCAATGAAGTTATCTTAAGTAATTAGTTCTTACAATGCGACTTTGGTTTGCACTACTAGGTATTTAAGAACAACATTAACCTTAGTCAAGAGAAGCCTCAGATTTGCCAGGCCTAGATTCAGTTGAATTGAATTAACCTCACTTTTGATCGGATACATTGAAAGTCTTACATGACAATCTCTATATTTCGTTGATGCGTTGAAATATTTCGAGCACATTTTCTCGAATGGTAAAAGTAAGTTTAGTGGATTCCAACTTACCTCAACAATGAAAGTTACTAAAAAGTAGGTTATATTATCAATATATCGGTATAAGAGAGGATCGATTTTTTTGTGTGAAACATTTGGTCTCAGTGCTCGTAATTGTAAAATATGAGTTGAGCGTCTGAAAAAAGTGTCGACTGTCGTAAAAATTTATATCTATCAGTATTTGATAATGTTATGTAGTTCCACAGGTATTAAAATGAATCGTTAGATATGAATAATATAAAATCATTAAGTCTGTCAGTCTGATATTTTCAATGCTATATTGAATGTATATACATATTATCATCAATGCTTACATTCTTTCCATACAGTGGGAAGTAGTGCAACATAGTGTAACTTTTGAACAAACTATAATTACCTAGTATATTTATGAGTAATGAATACATTAAATTTAGTTTTTTTACCTTTATCACAATAAATTCACATGATATTTCTGTTGATAACTTTTCAAAATCTCTGTGGATAAATTTTTTCTCGGAACTTTTGCAACTCTTCTATAGATCTTTTGTGTCCTGAAGAACGTACTTATTAATGACTAATTTATCAGAATTTTTTTAAAACTTCTTCCTGGTGGAATGTTTTTCATAACATTTATCACGCTAGTTCAAATATATGCATGAGTGAAAAAGAAACATAAGCTCCTATTTGATGTTCGATTTGGAATGTAGGTACCAACTGAGAGACAGGCTTGTTATAATTTCAATGAAAACGACAAAAACTGTGATGACTTGCCTTCATATCCTGTGAAACTCTTTCCCGTCGGTGGTAGACACACTGGCTTCAGCATCCCAGCCAAGGGAATCTCTTGATCCAACTGAAGTAGAGCAATGTCATTATTGTAATTACCTCCAGTTCCATATCCTCTGTGCCTGAGAATATTTTTGATTTTTCTTGAAATAGTTTTGGTTTCAGTTGAACTAGATCGATCGTGGTCTAGAAAAACTGCAGTGATTCTGTCTTTATTGAAACTAAAATAAAAAAAACATCTCACATGACTAATTATTTTATAGAATCAGAATTTTTCATATAGGTAATATGAACGGGACTCAAGTCAATATGATGCCGACGGAATGGTTAGTCCATCCCATCACCTGATTTGATTCCTTTTGAGCATATTTGGGACATGATAAAATGTCACTCTACAAAGAAGTAGTGGGCAGTACTCTGAGAAGGATTCAGGTTATCATAAATGCACCTAGGTTACTTTCTACTCGTATGAATTCATATAATGGGTGAGTACCTATTCACAGATATAACATTTTTTTCAACAATTCAACATACATATATCAATAAATCTTTCGAATCTACCTAAATTGGTCGAAATAAAACACAATCGATATCTACATAACTAAAAGAAAGGACTCCGCACGAAAACATATCGGTCAATTTGGCTTTAATTGTATTATGTTTTAGTACTATGGATCATTAGAAAAATGGGAGAGTTCAAATTATTTTGAATGTTTCGTTACTGAGCTGTCAAAATTCGTAAAAACGTCGTAGTTGGTTGGAGTTGACATAGTTATTTGTTTTACTAGGCATAAAAGCACAAGATTTAATGCCGCGGCTGGTGTTAAATCTGCCGTGTGAAACATATAATTTTTTCTTCAAATTTGTTCCAATTCCACGCAAAATCGACTTTTTCATATTTAAATTGCGTTTCATTATCAATATCCAAATAACTAAATTATTTCATCAAAGGTAACTGGGCCCTGCGTTACTATGTTTACCGCTGATGACGTTTGTTTGTTTACTGTTTACTTTGTCATTGTCAATTTTAATAACCAGTTTGATTTGAATTATTACTTGGAAGGTTGCCTAGCAACGAACTTTTTCTGCCTAGGCAGTAAAATTGGACTTTTTCTGCCTAGGCATTAAAAGTACAACTTCTAAGCCTGCCAAGTGTCATTAAAAGGCCGCTTTTAATGTCATTTGGAGAAAAATGTATTTATCGGAACTCGTTAACATGTCCAATAATCTTATCAATGATATTACATTAGGGTCTATACTGGGCACAGTCAAAAATATCGTTTTTCGGAATTTTTTTCTAGCACTATTCCAGAACAAACAAGTCATATTTTGGTAAGACATCATAGTTTCAGTCTATTGTAGTCGATTGAAACATATTTTGTTTATTGATAATTCTGTCTGTTCAAAATTTGTTTTTTTTTTTAATTTTGGAAAATACCTCTTACGTTAAAAGATAAGACCTCGTTAATCTTTGGCTCGCACAAGTTTCGACTTCTGAGGGCTGTCGTTCGTAGGGGACGACAGCTGGTTAACGGAAAAAAACAATTTTAGGAAAACAATTTTTTTAAGTCGTATTGAAAGTATCGTGAACTCGATTGAAAATCTCTTTGAACACTCGCTCGACTGTGGACCTCGCAATCGGCTCAGTCCATTAATTTGTTGTTTAATAAACAAGCGAAGAATGTTAAAGTTATTGAATACCATCATCCATTGTGTTGGAAATGACCACCTGCAAACATGCATATTTCGAAGTTATATTACAATCAGCATTTGCAAATGGTGTCCTTCTTGGGGACCATTGCACAAATAAATAACACAATGTCCGTAGAAGGATGTAGTTGTTTTTTATCAGCTATCTGTCTCACTTTCACACTTTCTGGAAATGTGTGGAGAGAAACAAATTTGATAAATACAAGAAAGCAGCGGGAAAAATATCTCATTCTGCCAAATACGTACAAGAAATTTGAGGTTGATCTGCTCGACTACATGAAAACACAAGACGCAAATCTCTCGAAGGTAATACCACGAGTGCTCGCAATACTATCGATAGTAATTCTGTCGGAAACCAACAAGATCAAATTGCTTGGTCCTCAAAGCAATTTGATCGTGTTTAAGATTTCTGACAGTATTAACGATAGTATTGTGAGCACGAGTTGTATTTTTTGAGATAATTTCAAGAGCCAACGAAGTTAGGAAAACGTATATTCTTGTTCATTTTAGTCCAATGAATAAATGCTATCAGACTGACATTTATAATGTCATCCTTACTAGCAAGATATATCCTTCATTGTTGTTTGCATGCGTGGTTGTCCATGACGTGGTATTACCGGCTCAAAAGGAAGGAACTGTGTACTATCAGTGAAGCTTCGTTTTCATTGGTTCTCATATCACAGGAGATGCAAGTTTCATAAAGCGAGTGAAATTATCACCGAAGGAGAAATACAAAGTATCCGGCTTTATCCTAGTAGTCGACCAGCTATGTATTTCACTTACTGAAAGATTGCATGCATATTGCATGCAGAAGATGGATGCTGAAACTTTGCACGCTGGAACAGACATATTGGTGGAAGTGTACAAAGATGAAAATACAAAGATCAATCTCCAGATATTCTACTACCAAATTATCAAAGATCAAAATTTCAGAGCTACATTCCCAAACCTTGAAATTGAAAAAATTGAAATTATTAAAAATAGATTTCAATCCACGATGGAACAAAACCGTGTATCAAAGCTATTTTTCCTGAGCATTGAGAGTGATTCACTTCGGGAACTGGATTCCAGCGAAGTAATCCACGATTTTTCGAAAAAAAAGCTCGAAAGGTTCCTTTCGCTAAAATTTAATTTCAGATAATTCTTGTTTCTAATTACATCTACATATGCCTGTTAAATGCTAAAAGAATCTAA
>OY293417.1:15161029-15223529 GCA_958502065.1 Chrysolina americana | reverse complement strand
CGACACTTTATCTATAATTTCTCTGGAGAAATGCCAAACATCCCTTATTTAGGGCTCGTTCATGCAACGAACGGCAAAGCAATTGTTCCCTGCTTTGGGATGTGTTCTCTGAGGCATATAGCCTGCAGAAATTCAAGATCTTTGCCTCGGCTCTCATGGGATCCAGAATAAAAAAAAAAACAGAAAAAAAACAATAAATATTTTAATCTCATTCGATCAGTCCCACATTTTCCTGATACATTAATAATTGGTTCATTCAATCTAAAGAAGAATAAGCCTGTGAGGAACCTTTCCAAATATATTGTTGGTTAGTGAAGAAGCAACTGTTAAAACGGTTTTTGCTATCGCCGGCTTAACGTCTTTGAATACGGATCGCCACTCTTCATTAAGAACCTTGTTGGTATTGGGACCTGAAAAAAAAAAATAAAAATGTTTAACTTTGTTGTCCACGTGTTGAAATTGTCAGTTATTTTCCTGAACCATTAAATCCTGTTATGGCAGTAAAATAGAAGCAAAAACCGTTCAGATGCCTCGATTCCATAGACGTACCATAATTTTTCGGACCGGGTAGGAGGTATAAGTACGAAACCACGAATCTTTCAAAAACCAGTCGTTTCTATAACTGAAGGTACTGATAGAAGGAAATAAATATTTATTTTCCTAACAAGTGCGAAAAGTGATACTTTTCCGTACGCAACTGCCGTTGACCTGAACGGGGCGAAGCGGAATTTGGGCATATGTAATCAAAGGCGGGAAAGGCACTTTACGCATGAATAAGGAACATTATTCTTTTATACGACCGCATAAAAATAAAAGAACATTGATAATATATATATGTCTTTTATTGGAGGATCAGCTTCGGTATTTTCAACGAGGTAACCATGGCAACACAAAGTTTGGCAGTTCTATCAATATTAATTGTACCTAATTGTGTCAAAATGAGTCCCTTCGATGCAAATTCAAAAGAAATAATGAAACGAAACAATCAGCCCTATGCTGTATCACTTCCGTTAAAAATAACGTCACCGATATTCGTCATTTCTGTTATTTTGCTATTGATTGGTAATAGCAAAATAGCGAAAATGGCGAATAGCAGTGACGTTATTTTTAACGGAAGTGATACAGCATAGGGCTTATTATAATATTACGATTTTAATAATTTGTTTATGACTGTTATACATTGTTCGTATTTATATTAATGAAGAAACTTTATCCGTGAAATAGTCTAATAAAATTCAACTCGTGATTGAATTCATCTCATAAGTCTGTCTTTTATTTCTGAACTCAAATGAATTGTTTTGAGAAAACACCACTCATCCTGTGGACTCGTGGTGTATTCACGAAGCAATTCAGTTTCGTTCAGAAATAAATCGACAGACTTATCGCGAAAATTCAATCACTCGTGGTATTACTCCTAAAAATCTACTAATTATTATTACTATTAATGTTGAAAACACAATTGGTTGCATTCTGCAAATGAGTCAGAATAGCCGGTCCAGAGTATTTAGTTGGTGGTAGTTATTGGCTGATAAGATTAACACTCGTTGATTGCAAAGTACATGGAGATGACGGAATTTTTTTATCTAAGATGGTTTTCTTCTGTTTTACGGAGTCCTCCAAATAACCTTTAGCAATAGCAGTTGACTTCCAGCCCCCAGGACGTTTTATGTAGGTTATCCCTTAGCCTGAATCTGCTAGAAACGTTGCCGAGGATCATCTAAAACTGTGACCTGTATAAAGTTCTGGGTTAGGTAGGCCTACGTAGGTAGCGATCTCTGCCGGCATTTTACCAAATGTATTTACTTATATGCACTGAACAGACCATTTGCCTTCTTTATGATTGTTAAAAAAAACGACGGTGACTGGTGGTAGGAGGACGTTATAGCTATTTATGTATCAAGTGCGTTATATAGATCCTAACGCCCGAAGGGTTATATTTCGCAATGGCTGCGAGAGCGATGTGACATAACTACTCGCTGTCGACTCTCGACACACACTGACACCATACAAAAATATTACAATAGAGGGCGGTACCATGGCAACGGAAACCGCAATCACTTTGGCGGGTATACAACAGGTATAACTGAATATATGATTTGAACTCAACACCCTTCAAGCATTTTTTCTGCTTTTCTACGAGTTTCACTCTTGTTATCTTCCTCTATAATCTTTTTCAAAAGTTACTGAAAAAATGTTGGCGGTTCTATGAAGATTTTTTGACAGATTTCGCCATTCAAAGATGCAGTTGCTCCGTCGAACTGATGAATCTTTAATCCATAGCCAACTACTAAAGGTACAAGTAGTCGTATAAAACCCAATCTTGTGACTGGAGAAAACGTTTGATTGGTATCGACTATCTACTATGGACTATGGACTATGGACTATGGACAATGGACTATGGACTATAGACTATAGACTATGGACTGTGGACTGTAGATTGTAGACTAGACTGTGGACTATGGACTATGGACTATGGACTATGGACTATGGACTATGGACTATGGACTATGGACTATGGACTATGGACTATGGACTGTGGACTATGGACTATGGAATATGGACTGTAGACTGTTGACTATGAACTATGGACTATGGACTATGGACTATGGACTATGGGCTATGGACTATGGACTATGGACTATGGACTATGGACTATGGACTATGGACTATGGACTATGGACTATGGACTATGGACTATGGACTATGGACTATGGACTATGGACTATGGACTATGGACTATGGACTATGGACTATGGACTATGGACTATGGACTATGGACTATGGACTATGGACTATGGACTATGGACTATGGACTATGGACTATGGACTATGGACTATGGACTATGGACTATGGACTATGGACTATGGACTATGGACTATCGACTATCGAATATGTACTATCGACTAACGACGACTATTGACCATCACCGTTGACTATCGACTAACGACGACTATTGACCATCACCGTTGACTATCGACTATTGACTATAGACTATCGACTATCGACTATCGACTATCGACTATCGACTATCGACTATCGACTATCGACTATCGACTATCGACTATCGACTATCGACTGTCGACAATCTGTTGAAAATATGGCGGGAAACATATTTTCACAATTTTTCTCCAAACGATGAAAAAAGTTAAAAAATTGTTTTAGCAGGAAAAATATCTTCACAAATTTTTTTCAAACAATTATAAAAATTTAATAATTGAATGCTTCGGGAAAATATTTTCACAAAATTTTCTTATCTTGACAAGGTCGATTCGAAGTCAAAATCAAGGTCAAAGTGATGGTCAATCAAGGTCAAGGCCAATTTTCAAAAATTGGCGGGAAAAATATATTCCCATTTTTTTCAAATAATTAAAATAAAAAGTTTGGAACGAAAAATATTCACAATTCAAGTGAAAATATCAAAGAAATAATTTGAGGAAAAGAAAATTTCAAAATTTTTTTCAAATGAAAAAAATTAAAAAATTATTTTAGTCGGAAAAATATTTTTACAATTGCTTGTCTGACAAGGTCGATTCAAGGTCAAAGTCAAGGACAAGGTCGAAGTCAAAGTCAGGATCAATTTTCGAAAATTGGCTGTAAATATATATTCACAATTTATTTTCAACCAATTGAAAAATTAAAGAAAAACTTTGGCAGGAAGAATATTTTCACAATTTTTTTTCGAATGATTGAAAAAAAAATTGGAGGGAAAAATATAATCACAATTTTTTTTCAAACAATTAGGAAATTAAAAAAACATTGTCGGTAAAAATATTTCCACAATAATTTTTTCAAACGATGAGAAAATAAAATAATTGTTTTGGAGATTCAAGGTCAAAGTCAATGTCAAAGTGAAATTCAAAGTCAATGTCGTCAAGGTCAGGGTCAACGTCATGGTCAAGGTCGTCAAGGTCAGTGTCAAGGTCAGGGTCAAGGTCAAGGTCAAGGTCAAGGTCAAGGTCAAGGTCAAGGTCAAGGTCAAGGTCAAGGTCAAGGTCAAGGTCAAGGTCGAGGTCAAGGTCGAGGTCGAGGTCGAGGTCGAGGTCAAGGTCAAGGTCAAGGTCAAGGTCAAGGTCAAGGTCAAGGTCAAGGTCAAGGTCAAGGTCAAGGTCAAGGTCAAGGTCAAGGTCAAGGTCAAGGTCAAGGTCAAGGTCAAGGTCAAGGTCAAGGTCAAGGTCAAGGTCAAGGTCAAGGTCAAGGTCAAGGTCAAGGTCAAGGTCACGGTCAAGGTCACGGTCACGGTCACAGTCAAGGTCAAGGTCGACAAATTTCATTGGCATAAGTCTACCGCAAATACCGTCTACAAATGTCGTCGGCAAAGGTGGAAAATGTCGACGGCAAATTTTCGAAAAATTTTGTTGAAACTCAGTTTCAGCAAATGTCATCAGCATATGTCGCCGGCGAAAATTGTGAAATTATTCTTCCCGCCGATTTTTTTTAATTTATATTCATCGTTTGAAAAACATTGAAAATATTTTTCCCGACAATTTTTTTTTTTTCCCGACAATTTTTTTTTATCGTTTTCCCGCAATAATTTTCATAATCTGCAGTTATTTATTAAAAAATTGTGGAAATATTTTGCCCGCCGGAATCTCTGAGTTTGACCTTGACCTCGACCTTGACGTTGACTGACCATCCCTATGACGATAGCCGATAGTCGATAGTAAAGTAGATAGTAGATTCGATAGTCGATAGTCGATAGTCGATAGTCGATAGTCGATAGTCGATAGTCGATAGTCGATAGTCGATAGTCGATAGTCGATAGTCGATAGTCGATAGTCGATAGTCGATAGTCGATAGTCGATAGTCGATAGTCGATAGTCGATAGTCGATAGTCGATAGTCGATAGTCGATAGTCGATAGTCGATAGTCGAAATAAATTTTGGAAAGAAAAATATTTTCACATTTTTACAATTATTTTTCAACAAAAAACATGAAAAAATAAAAATTTACTGGAAAAATATTTTCTTCGAGTTAATCAAGGTCAAAGTCATGGTCAATTTTCAAAAATTGGCGAAAAAATATATTTCAAATTCTTTTGAATCAATTAAAAATAAAAAAAAAAGTATTTTTACAGTTTTTCATTTCGAACAAAAATAAATTAAAAGTTTCGATGATAAAATATATCAGTCAAAGTCAAGGTCAAGGACAAGGTCATAGTCAAGGTCAATTTTCAAAGCATCGTTCCATCCCATAATTTTTAATGTTGCGATTGTCCATCCATCCATCCATCCATCCATCCATCCATCCATCCATCCATCCATCCATCCATCCATCCATCCATCCATCCATCCATCCATCCATCCATCCATCCATCCATCCATCCATCCATCCATCCATCCATCCATCCATCCATCCATCCATCCATCCATCCATCCATCCATCCATCCATCCATCCATCCATCCATCCATCCATCCATCCATCCATCCATCCATCCATCCATCCATCCATCCATCCATCCATCCATCCATCCATCCATCCATCCATCCATCCATCCATCCATCCATCCATCCATCCATCCATCCATCCATCCATCCATCCATCCATCCATCCATCCATCCATCCATCCATCCATCCATCCATCCATCCATCCATCCATCCATCCATCCATCCATCCATCCATCCATCCATCCATCCATCCATCCATCCATCCATCCATCCATCCATCCATCCATCCATCCATCCATCCATCCATCCATCCATCCATCCATCCATCCATCCATCCATCCATCCATCCATCCATCCATCCATCCATCCATCCATCCATCCATCCATCCATCCATCCATCCATCCATCCATCCATCCATCCATCCATCCATCCATCCATCCATCCATCCATCCATCCATCCATCCATCCATCCATCCATCCATCCATCCATCCATCCATCCATCCATCCATCCATCCATCCATCCATCCATCCATCCATCCATCCATCCATCCATCCATCCATCCATCCATCCATCCATCCATCCATCCATCCATCCATCCATCCATCCATCCATCCATCCATCCATCCATCCATCCATCCATCCATCCATCCATCCATCCATCCATCCATCCATCCATCCATCCATCCATCCATCCATCCATCCATCCATCCATCCATCCATCCATCCATCCATCCATCCATCCATCCATCCATCCATCCATCCATCCATCCATCCATCCATCCATCCATCCATCCATCCATCCATCCATCCATCCATCCATCCATCCATCCATCCATCCATCCATCCATCCATCCATCCATCCATCCATCCATCCATCCATCCATCCATCCATCCATCCATCCATCCATCCATCCATCCATCCATCCATCCATCCATCCATCCATCCATCCATCCATCCATCCATCCATCCATCCATCCATCCATCCATCCATCCATCCATCCATCCATCCATCCATCCATCCATCCATCCATCCATCGATCCATCCAATAGGAAGATGCAGAAGAGAAGAGGGCTGAGTGTGTCTCCCTGAAACACGCCCCTTCTTAAGATAATCTGTTTTATTAGGAATCTGACTGGACCACTTGGTTTTGGTGAAGCGAGTCCTCCAGAGCGGCATCAGCTGTTCAATGCATCTCATTATTTGATCAGGTACCACGAGTCATCTGAGCAAATGCATGATGAGCTCATGCGATGTTGTATAGAATGCCTTGCGATAATCGATCCGGGCAATCGTGAGGTTACGCTTATACTGCACGGAGTCCTGTGCGATACATCGTATCTCGAAGGTTATAAAAAAAACATCAATATGAAGCTGATATAGTAGTAGAATTCTCAGGAATTGTGAATGATCGAAATATGGTTTCCGCTATCAGAGATCAACTGGTGACTTGCTAGCTTATGTCTCACATATGGTAGCAATCTATTGAAAAATATGGTGGAGCTCTGGCTAGCTTATGTCTCACATATGGTAGCAATCTATTGAAAAATATGGTGGAGCTCTGGCTGAGTCATAAGATATTTTCGAGACGTCTTATCTAGCCAAGCTTCCATCTTATGGCTTGCTCCCAACGTTATGGTCCATGCTAACTAGCTTTTTTCCAGACAGATCACTCCATGTGTTGGTTGATTGAGTTCCATTCGACACTTTATCTATAATTTCTCTGGAGAAATGCCAAACATCCCTTATTTAGGGCTCGTTCATGCAACGAACGGCAAAGCAATTGTTCCCTGCTTTGGGATGTGTTCTCTGAGGCATATAGCCTGCAGAAATTCAAGATCTTTGCCTCGGCTCTCATGGGATCCAGAATAAAAAAAAAAACAGAAAAAAAACAATAAATATTTTAATCTCATTCGATCAGTCCCACATTTTCCTGATACATTAATAATTGGTTCATTCAATCTAAAGAAGAATAAGCCTGTGAGGAACCTTTCCAAATATATTGTTGGTTAGTGAAGAAGCAACTGTTAAAACGGTTTTTGCTATCGCCGGCTTAACGTCTTTGAATACGGATCGCCACTCTTCATTAAGAACCTTGTTGGTATTGGGACCTGAAAAAAAAAAATAAAAATGTTTAACTTTGTTGTCCACGTGTTGAAATTGTCAGTTATTTTCCTGAACCATTAAATCCTGTTATGGCAGTAAAATAGAAGCAAAAACCGTTCAGATGCCTCGATTCCATAGACGTACCATAATTTTTCGGACCGGGTAGGAGGTATAAGTACGAAACCACGAATCTTTCAAAAACCAGTCGTTTCTATAACTGAAGGTACTGATAGAAGGAAATAAATATTTATTTTCCTAACAAGTGCGAAAAGTGATACTTTTCCGTACGCAACTGCCGTTGACCTGAACGGGGCGAAGCGGAATTTGGGCATATGTAATCAAAGGCGGGAAAGGCACTTTACGCATGAATAAGGAACATTATTCTTTTATACGACCGCATAAAAATAAAAGAACATTGATAATATATATATGTCTTTTATTGGAGGATCAGCTTCGGTATTTTCAACGAGGTAACCATGGCAACACAAAGTTTGGCAGTTCTATCAATATTAATTGTACCTAATTGTGTCAAAATGAGTCCCTTCGATGCAAATTCAAAAGAAATAATGAAACGAAACAATCAGCCCTATGCTGTATCACTTCCGTTAAAAATAACGTCACCGATATTCGTCATTTCTGTTATTTTGCTATTGATTGGTAATAGCAAAATAGCGAAAATGGCGAATAGCAGTGACGTTATTTTTAACGGAAGTGATACAGCATAGGGCTTATTATAATATTACGATTTTAATAATTTGTTTATGACTGTTATACATTGTTCGTATTTATATTAATGAAGAAACTTTATCCGTGAAATAGTCTAATAAAATTCAACTCGTGATTGAATTCATCTCATAAGTCTGTCTTTTATTTCTGAACTCAAATGAATTGTTTTGAGAAAACACCACTCATCCTGTGGACTCGTGGTGTATTCACGAAGCAATTCAGTTTCGTTCAGAAATAAATCGACAGACTTATCGCGAAAATTCAATCACTCGTGGTATTACTCCTAAAAATCTACTAATTATTATTACTATTAATGTTGAAAACACAATTGGTTGCATTCTGCAAATGAGTCAGAATAGCCGGTCCAGAGTATTTAGTTGGTGGTAGTTATTGGCTGATAAGATTAACACTCGTTGATTGCAAAGTACATGGAGATGACGGAATTTTTTTATCTAAGATGGTTTTCTTCTGTTTTACGGAGTCCTCCAAATAACCTTTAGCAATAGCAGTTGACTTCCAGCCCCCAGGACGTTTTATGTAGGTTATCCCTTAGCCTGAATCTGCTAGAAACGTTGCCGAGGATCATCTAAAACTGTGACCTGTATAAAGTTCTGGGTTAGGTAGGCCTACGTAGGTAGCGATCTCTGCCGGCATTTTACCAAATGTATTTACTTATATGCACTGAACAGACCATTTGCCTTCTTTATGATTGTTAAAAAAAACGACGGTGACTGGTGGTAGGAGGACGTTATAGCTATTTATGTATCAAGTGCGTTATATAGATCCTAACGCCCGAAGGGTTATATTTCGCAATGGCTGCGAGAGCGATGTGACATAACTACTCGCTGTCGACTCTCGACACACACTGACACCATACAAAAATATTACAATAGAGGGCGGTACCATGGCAACGGAAACCGCAATCACTTTGGCGGGTATACAACAGGTATAACTGAATATATGATTTGAACTCAACACCCTTCAAGCATTTTTTCTGCTTTTCTACGAGTTTCACTCTTGTTATCTTCCTCTATAATCTTTTTCAAAAGTTACTGAAAAAATGTTGGCGGTTCTATGAAGATTTTTTGACAGATTTCGCCATTCAAAGATGCAGTTGCTCCGTCGAACTGATGAATCTTTAATCCATAGCCAACTACTAAAGGTACAAGTAGTCGTATAAAACCCAATCTTGTGACTGGAGAAAACGTTTGATTGGTATCGACTATCTACTATGGACTATGGACTATGGACTATGGACAATGGACTATGGACTATAGACTATAGACTATGGACTGTGGACTGTAGATTGTAGACTAGACTGTGGACTATGGACTATGGACTATGGACTATGGACTATGGACTATGGACTATGGACTATGGACTATGGACTATGGACTATGGACTATGGACTATGGACTATGGACTATGGACTATGGACTATGGACTATGGACTATGGACTATGGACTATGGACTATGGACTGTAGACTGTAGACTGTAGACTGTGGACTATGGACTATGGAATATGGACTGTAGACTGTTGACTATGAACTATGGACTATGGACTATGGACTATGGACTATGGGCTATGGACTATGGACTATGGACTATGGACTATGGACTATGGACTATGGACTATGGACTATGGACTATGGACTATGGACTATGGACTATGGACTATGGACTATGGACTATGGACTATGGACTATGGACTATGGACTATGGACTATGGACTATGGACTATGGACTATGGACTATGGACTATGGACTATGGACTATGGACTATGGACTATGGACTATGGACTATGGACTATGGACTATGGACTATGGACTATGGACTATGGACTATGGACTATCGACTATCGAATATGTACTATCGACTAACGACGACTATTGACCATCACCGTTGACTATCGACTAACGACGACTATTGACCATCACCGTTGACTATCGACTATTGACTATAGACTATCGACTATCGACTATCGACTATCGACTATCGACTATCGACTATCGACTATCGACTATCGACTATCGACTATCGACTATCGACTGTCGACAATCTGTTGAAAATATGGCGGGAAACATATTTTCACAATTTTTCTCCAAACGATGAAAAAAGTTAAAAAATTGTTTTAGCAGGAAAAATATCTTCACAAATTTTTTTCAAACAATTATAAAAATTTAATAATTGAATGCTTCGGGAAAATATTTTCACAAAATTTTCTTATCTTGACAAGGTCGATTCGAAGTCAAAATCAAGGTCAAAGTGATGGTCAATCAAGGTCAAGGCCAATTTTCAAAAATTGGCGGGAAAAATATATTCCCATTTTTTTCAAATAATTAAAATAAAAAGTTTGGAACGAAAAATATTCACAATTCAAGTGAAAATATCAAAGAAATAATTTGAGGAAAAGAAAATTTCAAAATTTTTTTCAAATGAAAAAAATTAAAAAATTATTTTAGTCGGAAAAATATTTTTACAATTGCTTGTCTGACAAGGTCGATTCAAGGTCAAAGTCAAGGACAAGGTCGAAGTCAAAGTCAGGATCAATTTTCGAAAATTGGCTGTAAATATATATTCACAATTTATTTTCAACCAATTGAAAAATTAAAGAAAAACTTTGGCAGGAAGAATATTTTCACAATTTTTTTTCGAATGATTGAAAAAAAAATTGGAGGGAAAAATATAATCACAATTTTTTTTCAAACAATTAGGAAATTAAAAAAACATTGTCGGTAAAAATATTTCCACAATAATTTTTTCAAACGATGAGAAAATAAAATAATTGTTTTGGAGATTCAAGGTCAAAGTCAATGTCAAAGTGAAATTCAAAGTCAATGTCGTCAAGGTCAGGGTCAACGTCATGGTCAAGGTCGTCAAGGTCAGTGTCAAGGTCAGGGTCAAGGTCAAGGTCAAGGTCAAGGTCAAGGTCAAGGTCAAGGTCAAGGTCAAGGTCAAGGTCAAGGTCAAGGTCAAGGTCAAGGTCGAGGTCAAGGTCGAGGTCGAGGTCGAGGTCGAGGTCAAGGTCAAGGTCAAGGTCAAGGTCAAGGTCAAGGTCAAGGTCAAGGTCAAGGTCAAGGTCAAGGTCAAGGTCAAGGTCAAGGTCAAGGTCAAGGTCAAGGTCAAGGTCAAGGTCAAGGTCAAGGTCAAGGTCAAGGTCAAGGTCAAGGTCAAGGTCAAGGTCAAGGTCAAGGTCAAGGTCACGGTCAAGGTCACGGTCACGGTCACAGTCAAGGTCAAGGTCGACAAATTTCATTGGCATAAGTCTACCGCAAATACCGTCTACAAATGTCGTCGGCAAAGGTGGAAAATGTCGACGGCAAATTTTCGAAAAATTTTGTTGAAACTCAGTTTCAGCAAATGTCATCAGCATATGTCGCCGGCGAAAATTGTGAAATTATTCTTCCCGCCGATTTTTTTTAATTTATATTCATCGTTTGAAAAACATTGAAAATATTTTTCCCGACAATTTTTTTTTATCGTTTTCCCGCAATAATTTTCATAATCTGCAGTTATTTATTAAAAAATTGTGGAAATATTTTGCCCGCCGGAATCTCTGAGTTTGACCTTGACCTCGACCTTGACGTTGACTGACCATCCCTATGACGATAGCCGATAGTCGATAGTAAAGTAGATAGTAGATTCGATAGTCGATAGTCGATAGTCGATAGTCGATAGTCGATAGTCGATAGTCGATAGTCGATAGTCGATAGTCGATAGTCGATAGTCGATAGTCGATAGTCGATAGTCGATAGTCGATAGTCGATAGTCGATAGTCGATAGTCGATAGTCGATAGTCGATAGTCGATAGTCGATAGTCGATAGTCGAAATAAATTTTGGAAAGAAAAATATTTTCACATTTTTTCCAAGGATAAAAATGATGGCGGGAGAAATATTTTTACAATTATTTTTCAACAAAAAACATGAAAAAATAAAAATTTACTGGAAAAATATTTTCTTCGAGTTAATCAAGGTCAAAGTCATGGTCAATTTTCAAAAATTGGCGAAAAAATATATTTCAAATTCTTTTGAATCAATTAAAAATAAAAAAAAAAGTATTTTTACAGTTTTTCATTTCGAACAAAAATAAATTAAAAGTTTCGATGATAAAATATATCAGTCAAAGTCAAGGTCAAGGACAAGGTCATAGTCAAGGTCAATTTTCAAAGCATCGTTCCATCCCATAATTTTTAATGTTGCGATTGTCCATCCATCCATCCATCCATCCATCCATCCATCCATCCATCCATCCATCCATCCATCCATCCATCCATCCATCCATCCATCCATCCATCCATCCATCCATCCATCCATCCATCCATCCATCCATCCATCCATCCATCCATCCATCCATCCATCCATCCATCCATCCATCCATCCATCCATCCATCCATCCATCCATCCATCCATCCATCCATCCATCCATCCATCCATCCATCCATCCATCCATCCATCCATCCATCCATCCATCCATCCATCCATCCATCCATCCATCCATCCATCCATCCATCCATCCATCCATCCATCCATCCATCCATCCATCCATCCATCCATCCATCCATCCATCCATCCATCCATCCATCCATCCATCCATCCATCCATCCATCCATCCATCCATCCATCCATCCATCCATCCATCCATCCATCCATCCATCCATCCATCCATCCATCCATCCATCCATCCATCCATCCATCCATCCATCCATCCATCCATCCATCCATCCATCCATCCATCCATCCATCCATCCATCCATCCATCCATCCATCCATCCATCCATCCATCCATCCATCCATCCATCCATCCATCCATCCATCCATCCATCCATCCATCCATCCATCCATCCATCCATCCATCCATCCATCCATCCATCCATCCATCCATCCATCCATCCATCCATCCATCCATCCATCCATCCATCCATCCATCCATCCATCCATCCATCCATCCATCCATCCATCCATCCATCCATCCATCCATCCATCCATCCATCCATCCATCCATCCATCCATCCATCCATCCATCCATCCATCCATCCATCCATCCATCCATCCATCCATCCATCCATCCATCCATCCATCCATCCATCCATCCATCCATCCATCCATCCATCCATCCATCCATCCATCCATCCATCCATCCATCCATCCATCCATCCATCCATCCATCCATCCATCCATCCATCCATCCATCCATCCATCCATCCATCCATCCATCCATCCATCCATCCATCCATCCATCCATCCATCCATCCATCCATCCATCCATCCATCCATCCATCCATCCATCCATCCATCCATCCATCCATCCATCCATCCATCCATCCATCCATCCATCCATCCATCCATCCATCCATCCATCCATCCATCCATCCATCCATCCATCCATCCATCCATCCATCCATCCATCCATCCATCCATCCATCCATCCATCGATCCATCCAATAGGAAGATGCAGAAGAGAAGAGGGCTGAGTGTGTCTCCCTGAAACACGCCCCTTCTTAAGATAATCTGTTTTATTAGGAATCTGACTGGACCACTTGGTTTTGGTGAAGCGAGTCCTCCAGAGCGGCATCAGCTGTTCAATGCATCTCATTATTTGATCAGGTACCACGAGTCATCTGAGCAAATGCATGATGAGCTCATGCGATGTTGTATAGAATGCCTTGCGATAATCGATCCGGGCAATCGTGAGGTTACGCTTATACTGCACGGAGTCCTGTGCGATACATCGTATCTCGAAGGTTATAAAAAAAACATCAATATGAAGCTGATATAGTAGTAGAATTCTCAGGAATTGTGAATGATCGAAATATGGTTTCCGCTATCAGAGATCAACTGGTGACTTGCTAGCTTATGTCTCACATATGGTAGCAATCTATTGAAAAATATGGTGGAGCTCTGGCTGAGTCATAAGATATTTTCGAGACGTCTTATCTAGCCAAGCTTCCATCTTATGGCTTGCTCCCAACGTTATGGTCCATGCTAACTAGCTTTTTTCCAGACAGATCACTCCATGTGTTGGTTGATTGAGTTCCATTCGACACTTTATCTATAATTTCTCTGGAGAAATGCCAAACATCCCTTATTTAGGGCTCGTTCATGCAACGAACGGCAAAGCAATTGTTCCCTGCTTTGGGATGTGTTCTCTGAGGCATATAGCCTGCAGAAATTCAAGATCTTTGCCTCGGCTCTCATGGGATCCAGAATAAAAAAAAAACAGAAAAAAAACAATAAATATTTTAATCTCATTCGATCAGTCCCACATTTTCCTGATACATTAATAATTGGTTCATTCAATCTAAAGAAGAATAAGCCTGTGAGGAACCTTTCCAAATATATTGTTGGTTAGTGAAGAAGCAACTGTTAAAACGGTTTTTGCTATCGCCGGCTTAACGTCTTTGAATACGGATCGCCACTCTTCATTAAGAACCTTGTTGGTATTGGGACCTGAAAAAAAAAAATAAAAATGTTTAACTTTGTTGTCCACGTGTTGAAATTGTCAGTTATTTTCCTGAACCATTAAATCCTGTTATGGCAGTAAAATAGAAGCAAAAACCGTTCAGATGCCTCGATTCCATAGACGTACCATAATTTTTCGGACCGGGTAGGAGGTATAAGTACGAAACCACGAATCTTTCAAAAACCAGTCGTTTCTATAACTGAAGGTACTGATAGAAGGAAATAAATATTTATTTTCCTAACAAGTGCGAAAAGTGATACTTTTCCGTACGCAACTGCCGTTGACCTGAACGGGGCGAAGCGGAATTTGGGCATATGTAATCAAAGGCGGGAAAGGCACTTTACGCATGAATAAGGAACATTATTCTTTTATACGACCGCATAAAAATAAAAGAACATTGATAATATATATATGTCTTTTATTGGAGGATCAGCTTCGGTATTTTCAACGAGGTAACCATGGCAACACAAAGTTTGGCAGTTCTATCAATATTAATTGTACCTAATTGTGTCAAAATGAGTCCCTTCGATGCAAATTCAAAAGAAATAATGAAACGAAACAATCAGCCCTATGCTGTATCACTTCCGTTAAAAATAACGTCACCGATATTCGTCATTTCTGTTATTTTGCTATTGATTGGTAATAGCAAAATAGCGAAAATGGCGAATAGCAGTGACGTTATTTTTAACGGAAGTGATACAGCATAGGGCTTATTATAATATTACGATTTTAATAATTTGTTTATGACTGTTATACATTGTTCGTATTTATATTAATGAAGAAACTTTATCCGTGAAATAGTCTAATAAAATTCAACTCGTGATTGAATTCATCTCATAAGTCTGTCTTTTATTTCTGAACTCAAATGAATTGTTTTGAGAAAACACCACTCATCCTGTGGACTCGTGGTGTATTCACGAAGCAATTCAGTTTCGTTCAGAAATAAATCGACAGACTTATCGCGAAAATTCAATCACTCGTGGTATTACTCCTAAAAATCTACTAATTATTATTACTATTAATGTTGAAAACACAATTGGTTGCATTCTGCAAATGAGTCAGAATAGCCGGTCCAGAGTATTTAGTTGGTGGTAGTTATTGGCTGATAAGATTAACACTCGTTGATTGCAAAGTACATGGAGATGACGGAATTTTTTTATCTAAGATGGTTTTCTTCTGTTTTACGGAGTCCTCCAAATAACCTTTAGCAATAGCAGTTGACTTCCAGCCCCCAGGACGTTTTATGTAGGTTATCCCTTAGCCTGAATCTGCTAGAAACGTTGCCGAGGATCATCTAAAACTGTGACCTGTATAAAGTTCTGGGTTAGGTAGGCCTACGTAGGTAGCGATCTCTGCCGGCATTTTACCAAATGTATTTACTTATATGCACTGAACAGACCATTTGCCTTCTTTATGATTGTTAAAAAAAACGACGGTGACTGGTGGTAGGAGGACGTTATAGCTATTTATGTATCAAGTGCGTTATATAGATCCTAACGCCCGAAGGGTTATATTCACCCGAGGCCTTTGGCCCGAGGAATTAATTTTGCCTGATGGGCCGATGGGGATCTTTTTGTAAAGCAGCGAGTGGGTGTATTTTTCACGACACACACGACATTGAAGGTTGCGTTTGTTTCTTGGACGATATATTAGTGTCTGAAAAAAATTTATATGAACATTTTAAAAAAGTAAGAAAATGTTTTGAATCGATTAGACAGTGTTGGATTGAATCTTACTTTGGTTATATACAAGTGGGCCCCTTTTAGAATACCCAATTTTTATCTAACTTCTTGTCATCAAACAATATAATCAGTTGTGATCAGTTTGGATTTCAGTCAAAAAAGAGTACCCATGATGCAATATTTTCTTCTTTAAACCAAGTTTATCACAACATTAATAGCCGAGAAGTGACAGCAGCGGTATTTTGTGATTTATCCAAAGTATTCGATTGTGTAAATCACGAAATACTGCTCCAAAAACTGAATCACTATGGCGTCAATGGCACGGCTCACAAATGGTTCAAATCATACTTAACAAGTAGAAGTCAGATTGTGAAAACCACAACACCTTCTGAGAAGGCCAATATAAACAGTGGTGTTCCACAGGGATCAATACTGGGACCAACACTTTTTCTGCTTTACATAAATGATTTGGCAACTATAGATATAGTAGGAAAATTTACCTTATTTGCGGACGACACAACTATATTATGGCATGAAAAAAGTAAGGAAGATCTTCATGAAATCATCAGTTCAGATGTTGAAAAACTCAAATATTGGTGTGACTCAAAATTGTTATCGTTCAAAATCTCAAAAACTAACATAATATCCTTCCGATGTAATGTCGACGACATAGTATCAGCCCCAAACAGTTGCGTGATAGAAAACAAAAGTAACACTAAATTTCTAGGGATATCTATAGATAACAAGCTCAGGTTTGATGACCACATTATTTGGCTCAATAAAAAGGTTTCTTCAGGGTATTACGCAGTAAGAGTAACCTCAACCGAATGTGGCTCCTCTGCAGCAAAAACTGTCTATTTCTCATTGATAGAATCGCACTCAAGATATGGAATCCCATTTTGGGGAGTCTGTGCAAAAACACATTTACAGTCAGTTTTTGTTCTCCAATAAAAGAGCGATAAGATATATTTACAAGGTTAAACGACGAGAGTCTTGCAGGTCCTTATTTCTGGAAAATAAAATTCTAGCAGTACATGCCATCTTTGCCATGGAAACGGTTTGCTTAATAAATAAACATAAATCAAAATATTCTTCGGTATCATCTAACTATGCCACCCGACAGACCGCTGATCTCAAACTCCCTATACCCACTTCAACTCTTATTAAAGATTCTATTGTTTACAACGGTCTTAGGATGTATAATCACCTACCAAACCATGTGAGGAATATAAATGATGCCACTCATTTCAGGAAGGCTACTAGAAACCTCTTAAGTGATAGACCCTATTGTAGTTTGCAAGAGTTTTATGAAGACGTCTTTTAAAAATAAATTCTAGTTACAAATTTTGAAGTTGTATATGTATAATTTAGACGGATTTTAATATAAAAATGTGATTTTTATAATTTTTTAATATGTTTGTGCTCTGTTTATAATTGACTTCATGATTTTCATGTTCTTTATTACACATTTATTTAGATTTAGATTTATCTCACTTTGTCAACAAGATTAACTCTTTGGACAATAAAGTATATTTATTATTATTATAACACGGCTGAAGTGGTTTCCAAGGCATCCTTTTTTACACCAGTATTTTGTACTGCAGATCATTTGAGTAATACCCCAATCTAGATAGTTGATAGATTATACGTGGAACTCCCGTAAGACCATGAGGAGCTGATAGCACTGTGGTTCACCTAGTATAGTATATGTATTGCAGCGTACTTATATAGTACTTATTATTCAAGAATAATTGACAGTTTTTGTTAATTTTGTGTACTCGTACTTTCAGCTGGCACAAGAGTTTTTATTATTGTTTTAGGTTCTTCGTGAGATGAGAAGAACTTTTCAATGAGTTTGTAAAAGAAGAATGAAAGAAAAATAAGGATTTTAGTACCTAGGGTTGAGAATAATACCAGGGTTGAATCGATTCGGATAGTCATATAAATATTCAAATACAATATATAATTTCTAATCAGCAATTCCGACTTGTTGATCACCTTTTTGGCAAACATGTTCTGTTATGCTATTCACCTACATGATAATTGCTCTCGATTATCATTTTCCATGCAAATGTATCTCTCAAATTCATCAACTATTCAAAAGTAAATTTACTCACCAAGAACAGGGTCACCATTGAAAAGGTTGTCAAATTGAAAGTAGATTCTTTGAATTGTAAAGTCTATATCTTGTTTGTCCACAGTAAGGTACTCCTCTCCGTCCTTCAATGTATCCTTATACGTAAACTGATACTGGAAATCCCCACCAGCTGGAATGAAATTGGTGACCATTGAGTCATTGAAGAAAAATCATGTATACCCATATGAAATGACCACCTATAATTTTCGTTTGTAGATATAGTGGCGGGTTATCAGGACATTTCGATATCATGTCTTACAAAAAGGGTTGATGAGTGAGGATTGTACTATATTAAATCAATTGAAGAGTACCCTCATGTAATCAGCCTGACATGATTGAAAATCAAAAATTGTTAGTGTTCATGGTTCAAATTGAAAATTACAAGTTTTTCCTTCATTTATATATAAATATTCCTGTATATTACTCATCAAAATTTTTTCAGTCACTCTTTGAACTTTTTTTCAAAATAATTTGTCCTGTAATGGGTAACTGTCGGGCAATAAAGGCTATTATTATTTGTATTGGATGTGGGTGAATAAAAAAAATCCTTCTACAATAAATGTCAGAGATATCTGAATATATACGGTGCGTGAAAACTCTTTGTTACATTTTTTGATATAAATAAATGCTCATACATTCCTCTCAGGAATTGGTGGATTACGATAACATTTCGAATGTATTTCTTTCAGTTGTACTACACCTTTGTTCAATTCCAGATTTTAAAACACAGAAAACAAAAATCTTATTGCTTCTCTCATGGTCCAGGTAGCACACTCATATTGGGACGATATTGGTACAATATTATGAAAATCTTGGCAGAATATTCGAATGCCATATTGGCGAGAAAACAAAGTGAACATCCGGCGATATTGGTCCAATATTACTTGTGTAATATTGCCGAAATATTCTAGAAACAATATCGGCCTCAAAATATTCAGCGATATTAGTACACTTTTATTGGCAAAATATTAAAACGTTATATTGGCGAGAACAAAATGGAAACATTATAAAAATAATATTAGTGGGATATTCTGAAGTAATATTGGTACAATATCATTTGAACATGTAAGGTTTGTTTTGGTTCTGAAAACTATCAGTCGTGGGACGTCAGGATCATTCGCAGTTGACGAGAAATGTGCTCTTTAGGCTCATATTCGCTCACTTTTTCTCAACTGCGCATAATCCTAACGTCCCAGGACTAATAATTTTCAGAATCAGAACAAAGCTATTGGTAGAATATTGAAAGTAAACTATTTCATAAAAATGTGTAATGACTCGGAACTTCTACAATTACAGTTCTCCTTCAATGAAGAAGTAAACAGAGTCCGCATTTTGGTCGTCATAACCACTAAGTGAACTGTCTTAAAAACAAGTTGGTCAAAGTACTTCATATATTTCCTTAGGTTTCAGTTGATGTTTCATATCTAGAGCGATTTGTTACACAGGTTTTATAATTCATTTCAATATTGTTTTTTGATATTCGACCAATATTCTCAAATTAAAATATTGGTAATAGGGTTTCTTTGTAATATTGTATCAATATAATTATTTCAATATTGGCATGATATTTTCGTTTAACGTTTGATCAATATAGGTAATTATGTTTTTTTTAATATTAAACCAATGTTTTATCAAACTAGGATATACAATATTGTTTTTTATATTCCTAGAATCGATATGGGAGGAATATTGGTATTCCAATATTTATTCTAGATGTTGA
Organism: Chrysolina americana; assembly: GCA_958502065.1. Classification (NCBI taxonomy): domain Eukaryota; kingdom Metazoa; phylum Arthropoda; class Insecta; order Coleoptera; family Chrysomelidae; genus Chrysolina; species Chrysolina americana. The sequence goes on along the minus strand of OY293417.1, from coordinate 15,203,306 downwards.
ATACAATATGTAAACAATATTGCTCAATCGATATTGGCAAAAATTATTCAACCAATATCAATGCAATATCGAAGATATGATGATTTGTTTAATATTGGTGAAATAATATTCAACCAATATTTTATCAAACTTGGTTACACAATATTGGTTTTATTCCTAGAATCGATATGAGAGAAATATTGCGATAACAGTATTTATTCTAGATGTTAGAACAATATATAGACAATATTGTTTCATCGACATAGGTGATAATTATTGAATCAATATCGACCCAATATGGGGTCATCATGATTTGTTTAATACTGGTAAAATATTTTTCAACCAATTTAAACTTGTACAAACAATACTAATTTTATTCCTATATTCGATATGAGAGGAATATTGGGATTGTAATACTTATTCTAGATGTTGAAAACGATATATAGACAATATTACAGTGCCAATATATATTCAGAATTGGTCGAGCCAATATTTATCTAATATTGTTCATATGATATTTTATTTCCAATATTCATCCATAATGGATCAATATCATTTTTACATTCACAATATATCCATACTGACCCAATATAAAATCAAGATTCCACCAATATGAGGTGCTACCTGGGGGGCCTTGGTGGTCGTGATGATAGAGCGCTCACCTCTCAACCACAGGGGCGAGGATTCGATTCCCAGCATGGTCACTGGTCTCGTGCATGGCATCACATCTTAAAAGATAAGGGCTACGTCTTCCCTAGCTCGCACAAGTCTTTCGAAGACTTCTGAGGGTTGTGCTCGTAAGGGTGCAACCGGTTGATAGAAATACCATTTTTAACAAAAACAAAACCATTTTCTCTCGAGTGTAGGATTTGATTGCTTTATTATTTTTTCACACATTGAATGACTTCAATAATTCGACGTTTTAGAACCACAGAATGTTAAGTTTTTAATAATTTTTTCCTCTATTTTCTAAAATTGAACGAGTAATGTGAAATATTACCAAAATTCTTGATTTTCAAGTGCCAAGTCAACTTAGATTTTTGAAGAAATATTGAAAATGAGAAATCCCTCTATACCCCCTCTGACGACCCGACAATGATTTCTGTTGACGAATTATTGTTATTCAGATGGACATGGATACTTTGCACCCCACCATGATGCGTGCCAAGTCATATTAGATTTTTGAAGAAATTTTGAAAATGAAAAATCAATCTATACCCCCTCCAACGACCCGTCAATGATTTCTGTTGACAAATTATTGTTATTCAGATGGAAATGAATATGCTGCACCCCACCATGATGCGTGCCAAGTCATATTAGATTTTTGAAGAAATTTTGAAAATGAAAAATCCCTCTATACCCCCTCTAACGACCCGACAATGATTTCTGTCGACGAATTATTGTTATTCAGATGGAAATAGATATTCTGCACCCCACCATGATGCGTGCCAAGTCATATTAGATTTTTGAAGAAATTTTGAAAATGAAAAATCAATCTATACCCCCTCCAACGACCCGTCAATGATTTCTGTTGACAAATTATTGTTATTCAGATGGAAATGAATATTCTGCACCCCACCATGATGCGTGCCAAGTCATATTAGATTTTTGAAGAAATTTTGAAAATGAAAAATCCCTCTATACCCCCTCTAACGACCCGACAATGATTTCTGTCGACGAATTATTGTTATTCAGATGGAAATAGATATTCTGCACCCCACCATGATGCGTGCCAAGTCATATTAGATTTTTGAAAAACTATTGAAAATGAGAAATCCCTCTATACGCCCTCTGACGACCCGACAATGATTTCTGTCGACGAATTATTTTTATTCAGATGGAAATAGATATTCTGAACCCCACCATGATGCGTGCCAAGTCATATTAGATTTTTGAAGAAATATTGAAAATGAGAAATCCCTCTATACGCCCTCTAACGACCCGACAATGATTTCTGTTGACAAATTATTGTTATTCAGATGGAAATAGATATTCTGCACCCCACCATGATGCGTACCAAGTCATATTTGATTTTGAGGTAATTTTGAAAATGAAAAATCCCTCTATACCTCCTCTGACGACCCGACAATGATTTCTGTTGACAAATTATTGTTATTGAGATGGAAATGGATATTCTGTACCCCAATATGATGCGTGCCAAGTCATATTTGAATTTTGAAGTCATTTTGAAAATGAGAAATCCCTCTATACACCCTCTAACGACCCGACAATGAGTTCCGTTGACGAATTATTGTTATTCAGATAATAATGGATATTCTGCATCCCACCATGATGCGTGCCAAGTCATATTGGATTTTTGAAGAAATATTGAAAATGAAAAATCTCTCTATACCCCCTCTAACGACTCGACAATGATTTCTGTTGACGAATTATTGTTATTCAGATGGAAATTAATATTCTGCACTCCACCATGTTGCGTGCCTAGTCATATTTGATTTTGAGGTAATTTTGAAAATGAAAAATCCCTCTATACCCCCTCTAACGACCCGACAATGATTTCTGTTGACAAATTATTGTTATTCAGATGGCAATGGATATTCTGCACCCCACCATGATGCGTGCCAAGTCATATTAGATTTTTGAAGAAATTTTGAAAATGAAAATCCCTCTATACCCCCTCCAACGACCCGTCAATGATTTCTGTTGACGAATTATTGTTATTCAGATGGAAATGGATATTCTGCACCCCACTATGATGCGTGCCAAGTCATATTTGATTTTGAGGTAATTTTGAAAATGAAATATCCCTCTATACCCCCTCTGACGACCCGACAATGATTTCTGTCGACAAATTATTGTTATTCAGATGAAAATGGATATTCTGCACCCCACCATGATGCGTGCCAAGTCATATTAGATTTTTGAAGAAATTTTGAAAATGAAAAATCCCTCTATACCCCCTCTAACGACCCGACAATGATTTCTGTCGACGAATTATTGTTATTCAGATGGAAATGGATATTCTGCACCCCACTATGATGCGTGCCAAGTCATATTTGATTTTGAGGTAATTTTGAAAATGAAATATCCCTCTATACCCCCTCTGACGACCCGACAATGATTTCTGTCGACAAATTATTGTTATTCAGATGAAAATGGATATTCTGCACCCCACCATGATGCGTGCCAAGTCATATTAGATTTTTGAAGAAATTTTGAAAATGAAAAATCCCTCTATACCCCCTCCAACGACCCGTCAATGATTTTTGTTGACGAATTATTGTTATTCAGATGGAAATGGCAACTTTTTAGGAAATTGCAGCAAAAAAAACGCACACACTCATTCAACTTCAAATATCTTGAAAACCGTTGAAACTTTCAGTCATGAAACTCATCTTTTTTTTCATAAAATATTGAGAATGAAGAACAAATGCAAAATCTATATCAATCCAGTGCCGTAAAAGTTGGGGAGGAGTACCTGTGTGCCGTACGCCCCTGTTTGAAGTTACGAGCACTTTAATTATATCGAAGTGTTGAACTGAATGTTATCAAATGACGTACCAAAAATCAAGGAAAGTTGAGGCGTTATCGAGTTAATGTGGAAAACATATTTTTTGTGCACTTTCAACACCCTGTAACCCACTTAATACGGATATTTTCTACTATCGGAGTAGGTCCGTTTCGGTCTGTAACACCCAGTATATTTGAAACAAGCTGAAGTTATCTCAGCATTGGAAACATACTTCTAGAAAGTTTTGCAGTGCGAGATCAAGGAGAGTACATTTTCATCAAACATTTCCTCAATTTTCTTTATTCGTTCAGAAAATGATATGGATTATGTTCTCCTTACTTGCGGTTATGTTGGTATTTCCATGTCCATTAATGGGAAGAACCAGAATTTTTCCATCAATATCATATATCCCGAGGATGGTTATTAAATCTATTGCAAAATCCAAGAAAAACTTGTGGGCTGCTAGATCAATTCTGAAACAAAGAGTCTATGAAATATTTACGATTTCGTGAATGATATGTTCCTATGGTAATGGTGAAAAAATAGTGTAATAAATAGTTATTTTGCTAACAAGTGCGGAAAGTGGCACTTTCCCGCACGCGACTGCCGTTAACCCGAATGACGCCAAGCGGAGTTTGGGCAAGCAGTCAAGGGCGGAAAATACACTTCACGCATGATAGGAACAGTATTTTTCATACGACCGCATAAAGATTCAAAAAGCACATTGAAAATATGTATTTCATTTCAACATACAAAACTTTCAATGACTACTTCACTCATCTAAAAATTCTCACATATTCTGACCAATCGCAAACCAAAGACAACTCGTGATATCGCGATAACACCAGCTGTCTTTCAGTTCTGATTGGAGGATCAGCTTCGGTATTTTCAACGACGTAACCATGGCAACACAAAGTTTGGCAGTTCTATCAATATTAATTGTACCTGATTGTGTCAAAATGAGTCGCTTCGGTGCAAGTTCAAATGAAATTATAAAACGAAACATTATAATATTGACGATTTTAATAATTTCTTTATGACTGTTATACATTGTTCGTATTTATATTAATGAAGGAACTTTATTCGTGAAATAGTCTAATAAATTCAACTAGTGATTGAATTCATCTCATAAGTCTGTCTTTTATTTCTGAACTCAACTGAATTGTTTTGAGAAAACACCACTCGTCCTGCGGACTCGTGGTGTTTTCACGAAGCAATTCGGTTTCGTTCAGAAATAAATCGACAGACTTATAGCGAAAATTCAATCACTCGTGGTATAACTCGTGATTTACTAGGTAACAGGTCTGGAATAACCTCATCTGCACCTTCCAAATTGCTTCTGGGAGTTCTTCGCCTGACAAATCCATTAAAATATTGCTTTTATTAAAAATAATTTTAAAAATTCAGAATCAGTCACTTCTACAACGCTTCGACTTAAAATTTTGACGTTTTGATGTCAACTTGGTTGGTCACCACATCAAACCTTGACTCAGATAATTTGATTGTTATGTGGATTGATTGTGAGAAATGTATGAATAGGCAGTCCAATAACCACAGAAACATTTGTGCCTAAAGTGAAGGATGAATTGTAACACTATAAAACTTGGCACGTGACTTCATGATATTATGTTTCGTTGAAAAAATCAATGGTGGAATACAAAAAAAAATTGAGGTCAATTGAAAAAAAAGGTTTGGAGTTTTCTCTGAGAGTAGAAAGGCTATATCGGAAAACGGCTTCAACAGAATGAATGGAATTACAAACTAGTCCTGTAATACTTTTAGTAGACTAGGTTGTGAGGTTTGGTAGGGTTATTGCTTCATATTTGAAGCAAATCCGTCTCTTCGAACTCTGGAAACGATGTAAATCGTCCTAAAATTGCGATGAGCAATATCTGATACCATTGAAGTCAAGAGGTTAGAATATTTTTTGATGTTCATTCATTCATTTATGAATATTATGGAAATTATGAGGACGGCCAGTCCCGGTGATATCTGGCGAAAATAGCTATTTAATCTACATGGGCTTCCTAACTGCTTTCGAAACTTCATCCAAAAAAGTAGTGGCCACTTCTTTAATAGTTTCGATTGATGCTTTAGAAACTGCCCTGAACGGTCGATTTCTTTCTTGTACACATTTTCAGATCAAACAGCAATGCGAGGAACTGCAGCTTACTAAACTGTTCCTGAGTTTGGATTCCATTGGAGAATATGAACCGATTCGAGGGTTAGGGCTATGGAATCTTTCAACGCCGTACTTGAAATTCTTAGAACTTGAAATCCTGAGTGTGTATATCTATCGACATTTGTAATGTACTTTGACGTCCGCCAATTCATCAAGATTTGTGTATAAGAATCCTGCTAACAGAAATCAATGTTTCCAGCCCTGCCAGTCCTTGCAAAATATATCTGTATTGCAAATAATACAAATTCCTCCCTTTTGTGACATCCTACAAACAAACGCATTTTGTGAGATTCAACCATTTGAATCTACACCTTTGTTCCCTCTTATCCGACCGGCATTTATTTCTATAAACATTATCTCAAAGCAACTCAAAAAAATTATATATTATTATTCATAAAAATATCTTGAAAACTTATTTCTTCATATAATTGTCCTGAGACGGAAAAAAACTATGATTTGTATACGTACTCTCAATTCTGTGCCAATTTCAATATCTTGAAAACAGATATGTTGACACACACCTGATATAATTGCGTTTACTTCAGGGAAGATCAGTGCATGAAAATGTACAAGAATCCATTATTTTTTGAACTTCAAATACCCCTGGGGAGAGAATATTTGCATGACCTAGTTATCACCCAAATAATCCCTTTGGGAAAAACTTCCACATAACAAATTCAAATGGAATATCACTTTTTTGAAAGTTGTGCTAATGCACTTGACAACACTCTTGTTCGTTGCAAGAATAACTCAATACCCTGACATATTTCCAACCCACTTTTTGTAAAAGATGAGCACTAATAATTTCATAGGAACCATAGCATTCAATACAACTCCAATCCGCTCTAAGAATTTTTGAGGACTTGTCTGCTCTAGTTACAATAAATTTCTGCCCACTTTCAGACGCACAATGGCAGCTGGATCTATTATAATCTTAATTAGTATCTTTTTCTATGAAATTTCTCAATAATAATCTCAAATTTCCACAGCAAGAACAAAAAACTTTGCATGACGGTAGGGTTTGACATGTTTACAATAAGCCGGAAACCGGACTCGAAATACTACGCTAGCAGTTCATGATCTGAATTGGCAGCATACTGAGAAAACTGTTCCAAAAGTGTGTCCGTTTGTTGGCTTAGATACTATGGTTCGATGATCTTGGATCATGTATATATGGAATGAACAAATAAGTTCTTCTTCATTCGTTTCGAAAGGTCAGGGGTTTCTGAAAATCCCGCTATTCGACAAAATTATTCATCATTTGAAAAGAATGAGTTTTTCGACGGCTTCTCAATTCTTCCAATTATACCAAAATTTAAAGTTGGTTTTGTTCGCTCAACAACAAAAATTTAAAGTGCAAACTTCCAGCTGTAATTGCATACTTTATTTTTTATGCAGGATATGTATTAGAGATTATTTCCAATTTTTTTTGGCGTGTCACGTCACATAATCCTACTGCGTTGTTTTCGGAGGATGCAAAAATCATAGATATTTTGCCTTATTCAGAATAATTGCACTAAAGCAGAATCCATTACCCTTCTGAGACACTATACAATGATTGAGGAGTAGTGAAACAGGTCTTACAGCCGATTTCGCCGACCAATTCCTTAGGTGAAAGGCTGAAACACAATGGAAGTTTTATATTTTTAGTTTTAATTTTCATAATTTTGGATATTTTTTAACGCGAAACCATCATTGCCATTATTATTCTGATTTCGCCTGCTAAAAAATCTTGTTGATAAAATTCAAGCTTCATTTTTTAATTCTGTTTTGCATCTTGTTTTATTTGTAAAATTGATATCGAAAATCCCAAAACTTAAAATGTATGACATAAATCTTCCATTGTGTCTACGGCTTAAGAATTACTAAAATCGGGTTTAGGAATTCCTAAGAGCAAATTGATCTTAGGAACTCCTGAATACGATTTAAGTATTTCCTAACTTTAGGATTTGGTTAGTGAAATCGGCTGTAAGACCTGTTCCACTACTCCTCAATCATTGTATAGTGTCTCAGGAGGGTAATGGTTTCTGCTTTAGTGCAATTATTCCGAATAAGGCAAAATATCTATGATTTTTGCATCCTCCGAAAACAACGCAGTAGGATTATGTGACGTGGTAAAAAAACCATTTAGGTACACAGATACCCACATGATATATTTGTATGAAAAAGTAGAAGTTTTCACGACCAAAATGCACTTTTATTTTTCATTCTGTGATCATTTTTGCAAAGTTACGACACATTTACGTTCGGCACGCCAGGACTTGCAGCGGCGGGCGGGTAAACACGAGCCTTACATTTAATGTCGGCGTTCAATCACGTTTTCTGAGAAAACGGGCACATTCATCATTCTTAAGAATTGAATGATCTTTCACCTTATTCAAACTATTTTTTTATAAATTTCATTATTTTCAAGAAGAAATGAAAAATTATTTCCACCCCCGGATTTTTGGTAAACTATTTTTTACTTGTTTGACATGGTTTCAACTACTAGCATGCCAAATTTGGTGGTGTTGAAACCGATCTTTGTCTCAAAAACTGACTGGACTGGACTAAGGGTAGATATATAAAAGTATCCCAATTTTTATTTCATTCCAATGAATAAAAAATTGCAAAAATTGCCTGGGTTAGATTGAATATTGAAACCTACATTTGTTTAAATAGTAATATACAGGTAAAATCAATGAAGTGTACAGATAATAACGTTAATTTGGCATATTTTACTTTCCCGCACTAGTGCCACTGTATGTTAGATAAAAACATATTCTTTTCATGCAAATTGTTGATCTACATTAATACCGAAAGTTTTAAACTCTGAAGGAGAAAACTTCCTAATAGTCCAGAAAAAAAAATGTGGGTAACGAAGAATTCTCATTCACTTTGATAATTAATATTCGAACTTACCTGACCCTTTTCAATTTTTTTTTTTCCATTCCAAATACTTCGATGTCCTTGATTTTGAGCGTCAATTTTCCACCAGTGTCCAAACTGATTTCTTTTATTTTCAAGGGATAGAAATTCGGAATTCCATATTTCCGATCCCCCTTCAGAATATGTGGAAGGGCAAATTTACCATTTTCCAAAGCACAAGCATCTAGGTCCGGAGAATCTCTTTTGCAGGCCTTCACGTATGGGGCTGAAATGTAAAGGAGGGCTGTTAATAAGAAACTCAAGCATTTCCGATATGAAATTTGTTTGTTGTTGTTTATAATTGAATTTCATGAGGACAAAATTGATATTTTGTTGTTATTTTGTTTCAGACATTCATTGGCGAATTTCAGCAGTAATATCCCGACAAAATGCAGAATTTCCAAAATACTTTCACCTTGCCAGGCACTCAAACTGTGTTGCTGTACAAAACACCACTCGAGCAAGCTCTCGTGGTGTTTGAAGGGATATTCGATCAGCAAATTTCACGAATACATTATATTATGGACCGAATGCGTATTGCAAGAACGGTTCATCTTGTGTAATCAATGTCAGTTGAAGAGTTGAACCCTCAAACTGACGTTTGTATATTTACCGTGATTGTCGTATCTATGGAAATGTATACACAAGCTAGAAGCGAAACACCGTTTTGAAAATACCACAGGCTAGAGGTTCGAAATGAGAAAATTATGGCATTTGATTGGTTTATATAATATGAGGGAAATTGTCACTTATAATCTTCCTGGAGCATAAATTATTTCCGGAAATTTTCTCGAAGTGCGAATTTTTCTTAAAAAATTCGTAACTGAGGAAAATTTACGGAATATTAATTCATGCTCGCGGGAGATTCGGTAAGAAAATTTTATACCAAAACTTTTTTAAAATAGAAATTAAATTGGTGATATACTTAGGTGACATATTATTATCCATGTAACGGACATCATAGTAGGCCGTTGATAAGGCTTTGTCTCACAACAGCGAATTGCGAATGATTTTTTTTGCGGATTTGATATCAAATATTTTAATTTCCCTATGCTCTAGTGAAATGTGGTTTGAATAATTTAAAAAAGGAAAGCCAATATTCTACCAAAATCACATAATTCTATAGTACTAGAGGAAAGGGAAAAAAAGTTAAGGTCTACTTCTATCGGACGCTAATGAATTACATCGGCGGCACCTTCATGTATTAATCTCGGATTTGTTGTCAAATATTGTAATTCCTCTATGCTCTATTGAAATGTGGTTTAAATAATTAAATAATAGATAATAACATGTACCTATAATTAAGTTATAAATATATATCTATCAAAAATATTTTACGCCACTGTGTTTATGACAGCTGTCAAGCCAGAGGGAAATTTTTTCTTATTAATTTCCCTCTACGCGGGGAAATTTCCGAAGAACTTAGGTTATTGTCATAGCAACATGTCGAAATTCAGGCATCTGATTGGCTAAAATTAACTTGTATAAAATTTTCATAGAAATCGATCTGCTTTAATTTGTAAGAGTTTAAATGAGAAACTATACCAGTTCTTCGTTTGGTGAATATAACATTAAATGTTCAAAACAAACTCCTCAATGCTAAAAGTGACTATTTCACGCACTTGTCAAATGAACCAATCAGAACTCTAGTCAAGTTCGGATTATCGATATCACCTTGATTCTGATTGGTCTGTCAAATTCGGCGTTTTCAGATTTGTGTATGTGACAGTTAAACGTCAAATATAAGTAATCACGTTACGCACTCATTCATTAATAAGCAGACTGCTGGTTCAACTAAAAATGTATTTCGTTCGATAACGATGTTTCCTGTTTATTGAACTTTATGAACTTCTCAGATCAACTTCCCAACTTTTTTCAAACTTCCTATAATTCTGCCAAATTTCAGACTTTTATTTTTCACTTTGTTATTACAGAATTTGCCCTTAATTCACGAAAAAACACTCCTATAAGCCAAAGGCGAAAACAGACACAAATGTTTTGATATTGTTCTTTCAAACATCAAATGCAGCGTTGCCGTACTGGCCAGACTATATCGACAACGAATAATTTCCATTCGGCGATGAAAATACTATAATTTTTACATACACCCAACAAGCTACAATGAACGTCTCAATTGCCTTGTTATTGTTATATATTTCATCCAATACAGTATTTTTGGGTTTTCGTTGCCACGAACATACCCGAAAGAAATCAAAATCTAGCTGACTTGCTTATTATATCATTACTTGAGGGATAACATTATGAAAAGATATTACCTCCACAAACTTCCTAATTTTGAACGGAATGCCCTATATTTTATTTCGTTTTTGTAATCTATGTACTATTTTGATACAATTCGTATGAAATGTTTCTTTATCAATTCTTCGTTTTCAAGTTATTACGATTTTTGTGAAACATTTTGAGTTTGCACTAAAAAGGCATGTTTCGAAAAGTTTCAATACTGAATCCTTCAAATTTCCACCATAGTTAGTATACATGATGAACATTGAAGTACAATTATGAATTTTATTGAGAATTACAAAGTGCGATCAAAAATTTCTTGTCATTCGGAGGTTTTTGAATAACCTGAATTTTTGTTTTCAAATTGAACTAGCTGTAGATTATTGAATGAACGCACAAATGAATTATGATATGGCAAATATGAAGTTTCCTGTACTGTGAATCATTTACTTATGTTCATTTGAGGCAATCTGTCTACATAATTTGAAAATTTGGTCCGTATAACCCAGTAGCGGTTTTAACGTCGACTACTCTGACTTTTCCATTTTTCCAGGGTGAATTGAAACTATTTGTACTTTCGGCCAATAATTTCTTGGGTTATTCAAATCAACGATGATAACCAAATTGGAGTACATATTTTTCGAACATCTTGCCCTGGAATCCATTTTCTTGATAGCCATTATTGTCGAATCTGTTTCCAATGAGTGTGCTAATTTGATGTGTATGTCTTTTATTGCAAGGCATGTGAAAAACACCCATACCTTTTCTCTTGACTTGTTCAATTTTAACTAGGATAGGTCTAAAATAATCTAGTCCACAATTGGTGAATGGCAGATCAAAACCTAGTTCTCTTGGATATGGTAAATATCTCATCTGTATATTTCTACCCTGGACATTCTAATCCTACAGAAATTGCATTTCTCATGCGTGGAATCCAATATGTTCCCGATTGTTTCAACGATATGACTTTTGGATGTAAATCGTTAAATGTAGTTTTCGGTCAGATAATAATTTTTCGGAACGTTTTTTGAATGAATTTAATAAATCTTATATTCGTTATGTTTACCATTAGATGTGTAAAAAATATTAAACCGAAATATCTATATAGCAAACATCGTTACATTCATTGATTTATCGCAATAATCTTATAAACATCCCGAATTCCTCATTCAGTATGCCGTTCTATATAAATTATAGTCCTTTCATTCAAGGAATTTGTGGCATTTTTAATAAATATGTTAACACAACACTTCCGTATAGTACCTATTCTCCAAATGTTCTTTGTTTGCAAGTGATCTGTGCTTATAGACTTTTTGTTTCAGAGAACTCCATAGAAAAAAGTACATTGAAGATATGTCCGATGATCTTGGTGGCCAATAATCCTTCTAATCTCGTCCTATCACTTTGCCCCTCAACATCTGACTGAGATAATGTTTCACTTCTACCGTCAAGCTGGACCCACAAATTTCGTCTAATACTTAGAGGCAGATTATCCAACACTTCAGACAACTGATTCATAATGAAATTGCTGTACATGATGTATGCGTTCAAATTGTATCTGAAATAATATGCTCCCATTATTTAATTATGTAATAAACCATACATTTTTTTTTTAATGATTATTAGTCACGGCATTCTAATACAAAATTTGGATTATTGTTGAACCCCCAGCGACAATTTTGGGAATTAACTGTTCCGTTCGACGTGAAAGTTGCCTCGTTTGTCCATATACTCCTGTAGGGAAAATATCATTTTCTCTCTCACCTGAACCAGAATGAAAACTCTACTCGCATATCGAAATCTCTTTCTTTAGGAGTACGAACTTTGGGGATGCAAATCATTTTTGTGCAAAATTCCTCTCACAGTTTCTCTGCCAAATCCTGTTATTTCACCAATACTCCTAATATTAGTTTTTCTGTTTTCAACAACGCTCAAACAAACATTGACTTGTTCTTCTTGATCACGCCTTGTTGGATTCTGTGGTTTCTTGAAACGATTATCCACAGAGCTAGTATCTTTGAATGTTCTCAATATCCTTCCCACGGTACTGGAGTGAATATTTCTTCCTGTATACCGGTGATAGAAAATACAATCAACATCTCGATATAGCACATTCTCACATAAAAGAACGATTTTCACTTTGACTCGTGTAGATAACATTGTACATAAAACTTATTTATGAATTAAAAATGTATGAAAATCTGTACACGAAGCAATTCGATTTATTAAAGGCAATAATTTGACATTAACCAAAACAAAAAATTTGTTTCAAAAGCCTAAGGGAACATTTTATTTCGATTCGATCAATTGTACTATTTTCTTCCCGATATCATGCAGTAGTTTTGTATTGTTTGAAATCACGAAATTTTATATAATTTTTAGTACAAACTGCTAGATCGAAAGTTTCTCGAGTGCTATGAAACTTTAGGTCATGTTTAGTTCACAGAAAAGTATGATATTTCGGATTTATTTTTAACTGAAATATTAGTCAGAAAAATAATCAAATTGGATAAAAATCTGATAAAATAAATACGAGTATAATAAGATAGAAGAGAGAGTCGTTTATTCGATTAGTAACATTTTAACGTCCATACATTGAAAATCAGAATTAATTTCACAATGGATTGATAAAACTAGATGAACTTCTGCAAGTGCATTTTTTTTCTGGTAACATGCCAATGTGTGTTTTATGGGCAAGTTATGACATTAAAACTCCATTTCCATAAACATTATGAAATTTGAACCATGTTTCGTTTGAAGCGGTAGAGAGATAGATTCAAAAAATTTAAAAAAATTGGAAAAAAGTAGAAGTAATAGTAGAGAATAAAAGTTTGAAGCAAATGAAAAAAGGTGGAAACCGAGCAACTTTTTTCTTTGGCATTTTTCTTGGTCTCTGAAACACATGACAAAACAAAGTGGCTGATTTTTACAAATTTTTCAAACAAAAACTTACTGCGATATTGAATTTTTATTACATCTAATAATTTAAAAACTTCCATATTTTACACTGTATATCTTGTCATTATGGTGATCATTAGTTTATTCTGTCTAGGGTCCAGGGATATCCATGTGCTATAACGGATGATCACGGGACATCCAGAGATCATAATTTGTGATTGATGTTAATAGAACACCGTTATCAACGTAAGCTGTCACTTGTAAAACAGCCGATACGGAAGATTTACGTGAAGTTAGCCACACTTTTCCATCCACAGTTTCAGACTTGAGGACCGCTGACATTGGGATGTAGCGTGAATTGCACACAGTGTTGCCAGATCAATAACAAATACGTAAATAGTTTTCGCCCAATAATAGTTTGAAGCATTGTGATCTTTCATGAAATTGTATGTCATCCATGATTTTGATTGGGGATACAGATCAGGAAAATTTGAATGTGATCAAAAATTGAAAAAGTCGAGGTGAAAATATTGATGAATGAATTGAAACCGAATTTTTGCCGAAATGAGCTAAGAAAGGAAGAGAATCAATACTTATGTATACATTAATTATGAATCCAAACATATTTTAAGATATTTGAATTCTGGTTGCTAGTACCTTGTTAATTTCTTCACCAGCACAACACAGCATTGCTCTACACATTATTAGATTTTAAGGAAAATATCGATAAAGAGTCGGGTTTCCGATAAACAAAAATTACTTCAAGGAAGAACAAACACATCCAGAAACCTATGAGGCCGTTTTTATTTTGCTTTGAATGGACGTCTGGATGATATAAAAAAAATAAAATATTTTCTCGGGCTATGAAATATCGATAAAGAGTCGCGCTGTCGGAAAACAAAAGATACCACAAGAAAGAACACATTGTCGAACCTATGAAACCAATAATATTTTTCTTTGAATGGCCGTCAGGGTGATATATAAAAAATAAAATATTTTCTCGGGCTATGAAATATCGATAAAAAGTCGCGCTGTCGAAAAACAAAAAATACCACAAGAAAGAAAATGCCGAGAAACATATAAAACCATTGTTATTTTTCTTTGGATGGCCGTCAGGGTGATATAAAAAAAATAAAATATTTTCTCAGGCTATGAAATATCAATAAAGAGTCGCGCTGTCGGAAAACAAAAAATACCACAAGAAAGAACATGCCGAGAAACATATAAAACCATTGTTATTTTTCTTTGGATGGCCGTCAGGGTGATATAAAAAAAATAAAATATTTTCTTGGGCTATGAAATATCAATAAAAAGTCGCGCTGTCGGAAAACAAAAAATACCACAAGAAAGAACATGCCGAGAAAAAATATAAAACCATCGTTATTTTTCTTTGGATAGACGTCAGGGTGATATAAAAAAAATAAAATATTTTCTCGGGCTATGAAATATCGATAAAGAGTCGCGCTGTCGGAAAACAAAAAATACCACAAGAAAGAACATGCCGAGAAAAAATATAAAACCATCGTTATCTTTCTTTGGATAGCCGTCAGGGTGATATAAAAAAAATAAAATATTTTCTCGGGATATGAAATATCAATAAAGAGTCGCGCTGTCGGAAAACAAAAAATACCACAAGAAAGAACATGCCGAAAAACATATAAAACCATTGTTATTTTTCTTTAGATGGCCGTCAGGGTGATATAAAAAAAATTAAATATTTTCTTGGGCTATGAAATATCAATAAAGAGTCGCGCTGTCGGAAAACAAAAAATACCACAAGAAAGAACATGCCGAAAAACATATAAAACCATTGTTATTTTTCTTTAGATGGCCGTCAGGGTGATATAAAAAAAATAAAATATTTTCTTGGGCTATGAAATATCAATAAAGAGTCGCGCTGTCGGAAAACAAAAAATACCACAAGAAAGAACATGCCGAAAAACATATAAAACCATTGTTATTTTTCTTTGGATAGCCGTCAGGGTGATATAAAAAAAATAAAATATTTTCTTGGGCTATGAAATATCAATAAAAAGTCGCGCTGTCGGAAAACAAAAAATACCACAAGAAAGAACATGCCGAGAAAAAATATAAAACCATTGTTATTTTTCTTTGGATGGCTGTCAGGGTGATATAAAAAAGAAATATTTTTCTCAGGCTATGAAATATCGATAAAGAGTCGCGCTGTCGGAAAACAAAAAATACCACAAGAAAGAATATATCGAGAAACATATAAAACGATTGATATTTTTCTTTGAGTGGCCGTCAGGGTGATATAAAAAAAAATAAATATTTTCTCAGGCTATGAAATATCGATAAAGAGTCGCGCTGTCGGAAAACAAAAAATACCGCAAGAAAGAACATTCCGAAAAACATATAAAACCATTGATATTTTCCTTTGGATGGCCGTCAGGGTGATATAAAAAAAATAAAATATTTTCTCGGGCTATGAAATATCGATAGAGTCGCGCTGTCGGAAGACAAAAAATACCACAAGAAAGAACATGCCGAGAAACATATAAAACCATTGTTATTTTTCTTTGGATGGCCGTCAGGGTGATATAAAAAAATTAAAAAAATTCTCAGGCTATGAAATATCGATAAAGAGTCGCGCTGTCGGAAAACAAAAAGTACCACAAGAAAGAACATGCCGAAAAACATATAAAACCATTGTTATTTTTCTTTGGATGGCCGTCAGGGTGATATAAAAAAAATAAAATATTTTCTCGGGCTATGAAATATCGATAAAGAGTGGCGCTGTCGGAAAACAAAAAATACCACTAGAAAGAACACGTCTAGAAACATATGAAACCTTTGTTATTTTTCTTTGGATGGCCGTCAGGGTGATATATAAAAAATAAAATATTTTCTCGGGCTATGATATTTCGATAAAGAGTCGCGCTGTCGGAAAACAAAAAATACCGCAAGAAAGAACATGCCGAGAAACATATAAAACCATTGTTATTTTTCTTTGGATGGCCGTCAGGGTGATATAAAAAAATAAAACATTTTCTCGGGCTATGAAATATCGATAAAGAGTCGCGCTGTCGGAAAACAAAAAATACCACAAGAAATAACATGTCGAGAAACATATAAAACCATTGTTATTTTTCTTTGGATGGCCGTCAGGGTGATATAAAAAAATAAAACATTTTCTCGGGCTATGAAATATCGATAAAGAGTCGCGCTGTCGGAAAACAAAAAATACCGCAAGAAAGAACATGCCGAGAAACATATAAAACCATTGTTATTTTTCTTTGGATGGCCGTCAGGGTGATATAAAAAAATAAAACATTTTCTCGGGCTATGAAATATCGATAAAGAGTCGCGCTGTCGGAAAACAAAAAATACCACAAGAAAGAACATGCCGAGAAACATATAAAACCATTGTTATTTTTCTTTGGATGGCCGTCAGGGTGATATAAAAAAAATAAAATATTTTCTCAGGCTATGAAATATCGATAAAGAGTCGCGCTGTCGGAAAACAAAAAATACCGCAAGAAAGAACATTCCGAAAAACATATAAAACCATTGATATTTTCCTTTGGATGGCCGTCAGGGTGATATAAAAAAAATAAAATATTTTCTCGGGCTATGAAATATCGATAGAGTCGCGCTGTCGGAAGACAAAAAATACCACAAGAAAGAACATGCCGAGAAACATATAAAACCATTGTTATTTTTCTTTGGATGGCCGTCAGGGTGATATAAAAAAATTAAAAAAATTCTCAGGCTATGAAATATCGATAAAGAGTCGCGCTGTCGGAAAACAAAAAGTACCACAAGAAAGAACATGCCGAAAAACATATAAAACCATTGTTATTTTTCTTTGGATGGCCGTCAGGGTGATATAAAAAAAATAAAATATTTTCTCGGGCTATGAAATATCGATAAAGAGTGGCGCTGTCGGAAAACAAAAAATACCACTAGAAAGAACACGTCTAGAAACATATGAAACCTTTGTTATTTTTCTTTGGATGGCCGTCAGGGTGATATATAAAAAATAAAATATTTTCTCGGGCTATGAAATTTCGATAAAGAGTCGCGCTGTCGGAAAACAAAAAATACAACAAGAAAGAACACGTCTAGAAACATATGAAACCTTTATTATTTTTCTTTGGATGGCCGTCAGGGTGATATAAAAAAAATAAAATATTTTCTCAGGCTATGAAATATCGATAAAGAGTCGCGCTGTCGGAAAACAAAAAATACCACAAGAAAGAACATGCCGAAAAACATATAAAACCATTGATATTTTCCTTTGGATGGCCGTCAGGGTGATATAAAAAAAATAAAATATTTTCTCAGGCTATGAAATATCGATAAAGAGTCGCGCTGTCGGAAAACAAAAAATACCACAAGAAAGAACATGCCGAGAAACATATAAAACCATTGTTATTTTTCTTTGGATGGCCGTCAGGGTGATATAAAAAAAATAAAATATTTTCTCAGGCTATGAAATATCGATAAAGAGTCGCGCTGTCGGAAAACAAAAAATACCACAAGAAAGAACATTCCGAAAAACATATAAAACCATTGATATTTTCCTTTGGATGGCCGTCAGGGTGATATAAAAAAAATAAAATATTTTCTCGGGCTATGAAATATCGATAGAGTCGCGCTGTCGGAAGACAAAAAATACCACAAGAAAGAACATGCCGAGAAACATATAAAACCATTGTTATTTTTCTTTGGATGGCCGTCAGGGTGATATAAAAAAATTAAAAAAATTCTCAGGCTATGAAATATCGATAAAGAGTCGCGCTGTCGGAAAACAAAAAGTACCACAAGAAAGAACATGCCGAAAAACATATAAAACCATTGTTATTTTTCTTTGGATGGCCGTCAGGGTGATATAAAAAAAATAAAATATTTTCTCGGGCTATGAAATATCGATAAAGAGTGGCGCTGTCGGAAAACAAAAAATACCACTAGAAAGAACACGTCTAGAAACATATGAAACCTTTGTTATTTTTCTTTGGATGGCCGTCAGGGTGATATATAAAAAATAAAATATTTTCTCGGGCTATGATATTTCGATAAAGAGTCGCGCTGTCGGAAAACAAAAAATACCGCAAGAAAGAACATGCCGAGAAACATATAAAACCATTGTTATTTTTCTTTGGATGGCCGTCAGGGTGATATAAAAAAATAAAACATTTTCTCGGGCTATGAAATATCGATAAAGAGTCGCGCTGTCGGAAAACAAAAAATACCACAAGAAATAACATGTCGAGAAACATATAAAACCATTGTTATTTTTCTTTGGATGGCCGTCAGGGTGATATAAAAAAATAAAACATTTTCTCGGGCTATGAAATATCGATAAAGAGTCGCGCTGTCGGAAAACAAAAAATACCGCAAGAAAGAACATGCCGAGAAACATATAAAACCATTGTTATTTTTCTTTGGATGGCCGTCAGGGTGATATAAAAAAATAAAACATTTTCTCGGGCTATGAAATATCGATAAAGAGTCGCGCTGTCGGAAAACAAAAAATACCACAAGAAAGAACATGCCGAGAAACATATAAAACCATTGTTATTTTTCTTTGGATGGCCGTCAGGGTGATATAAAAAAAATAAAATATTTTCTCAGGCTATGAAATATCGATAAAGAGTCGCGCTGTCGGAAAACAAAAAATACCGCAAGAAAGAACATTCCGAAAAACATATAAAACCATTGATATTTTCCTTTGGATGGCCGTCAGGGTGATATAAAAAAAATAAAATATTTTCTCGGGCTATGAAATATCGATAGAGTCGCGCTGTCGGAAGACAAAAAATACCACAAGAAAGAACATGCCGAGAAACATATAAAACCATTGTTATTTTTCTTTGGATGGCCGTCAGGGTGATATAAAAAAATTAAAAAAATTCTCAGGCTATGAAATATCGATAAAGAGTCGCGCTGTCGGAAAACAAAAAGTACCACAAGAAAGAACATGCCGAAAAACATATAAAACCATTGTTATTTTTCTTTGGATGGCCGTCAGGGTGATATAAAAAAAATAAAATATTTTCTCGGGCTATGAAATATCGATAAAGAGTGGCGCTGTCGGAAAACAAAAAATACCACTAGAAAGAACACGTCTAGAAACATATGAAACCTTTGTTATTTTTCTTTGGATGGCCGTCAGGGTGATATATAAAAAATAAAATATTTTCTCGGGCTATGAAATTTCGATAAAGAGTCGCGCTGTCGGAAAACAAAAAATACCGCAAGAAAGAACATGCCGAGAAACATATAAAACCATTGTTATTTTTCTTTGGATGGCCGTCAGGGTGATATAAAAAAATAAAACATTTTCTCGGGCTATGAAATATCGATAAAGAGTCGCGCTGTCGGAAAACAAAAAATACCACAAGAAATAACATGTCGAGAAACATATAAAACCATTGTTATTTTTCTTTGGATGGCCGTCAGGGTGATATAAAAAAATAAAACATTTTCTCGGGCTATGAAATATCGATAAAGAGTCGCGCTGTCGGAAAACAAAAAATACCGCAAGAAAGAACATGCCGAGAAACATATAAAACCATTGTTATTTTTCTTTGGATGGCCGTCAGGGTGATATAAAAAAATAAAACATTTTCTCGGGCTATGAAATATCGATAAAGAGTCGCGCTGTCGGAAAACAAAAAATACCGCAAGAAAGAACATGCCGAGAAACATATAAAACCATTGTTATTTTTCTTTGGATGGCCGTCAGGGTGATATATAAAAAATAAAATATTTTCTCGGGCTATGAAATTTCGATAAAGAGTCGCGCTGTCGGAAAACAAAAAATACCGCAAGAAAGAACATGCCGAGAAACATATAAAACCATTGTTATTTTTCTTTGGATGGCCGTCAGGGTGATATAAAAAAATAAAACATTTTCTCGGGCTATGAAATATCGATAAAGAGTCGCGCTGTCGGAAAACAAAAAATACCACAAGAAATAACATGTCGAGAAACATATAAAACCATTGTTATTTTTCTTTGGATGGCCGTCAGGGTGATATAAAAAAAATAAAATATTTTCTCGGGATATGAAATATCAATAAAGTCACGCTGTCGGAAAACAAAAAATACCACAAGAGAGAACACATTGAGGAACTTATAAAACCATTGTAATCTGTCTTTTAGATGGCTGTCAGGGTGAAACAAAAAAAAATTTAATATATTTAAATTATATAATGAAAATGATATACAAAGTATCGTACAAACTGGGCCACCCAAAATTTCTTTTTTTCATATACTATATATTTTATTGCATTTTTTTAAAATGCCAAGTCATGTTTCATATAGGAGTAGTATTTTCTTCTGAACTGCAGAGTGTTTTGGAAATATTGAACTATTAATGGTAAAATTTCAACATTTTTTAATTCTATAACAACTGTATTTAAAAAATATTAAAGAATAATCAATCACAACTTGACCTTTTTCAATTACAGCTGCTGTGGAATAAAAAAAATTGAAATATCACTGGTAATAAAGTTCAATATTTCCAAAACTCCCAGAAGATCAGATCATAATAATAATAATAATAATTTATTGCACTCATAACATTACAAAAGAGAAGTACAAGCCAGTCAAAAAAATAGTATAGTATAAGTATAAAAGTTATAAACTAATTATGGTTAGCTATAATGTTGGGCCAAGTATTCCTCAATAGAGTATGGCTCTTTATCGATATTTCATAGCCCGAGAAAATATTTTATTTTTTTTATATCACCCTGACGGCCATCCAGAGAAAAATATCAAAGTTTTCATATGTTTCTAGACGTGTTCTTTCTTGTGGTATGTTTTGTTTTCCGACAGCGCAACTCTTTATCGATATTTCATAGCCCAGGAAATTTTTTATTTTTTTTATATCACCCTGACGGCCATCCAAAGAAAAATAACAATGGATTCATATGTTTCTCGACGTTTTCTTTCTTGAAGTATTTTTCGTTTTCTGACAGCGTGACTCTTTATCGATATTTTATAGCCCAAGAAAATATTTTATTTTTTTTATATCATCCTGACGGCCATCCAAAGAAAAATAACAATGGTTTTCTATGTTTCTCGATACGTTCTTTCTTGTGGTATTTTTTGTTTTCCGACAGCGCAACTCTTTAAATAACAATGGTTTCATATGTTTCTCGACGTGTTCTTTCTTGTGGTATTTTTTGTTTTCCGACAGCACGACTTTTTATCGATATTTTATAGCCCAAGAAAATATTTTATTTTTTTTATATCATCCTGACGGCCATCCAAAGAAAAATAACAATGGTTTTCTATGTTTCTCGATACGTACTTTCTTGTGGTACTTTTTGTTTTCCGACAGCGCAACTCTTTAAATAACAATGGTTTCATATGTTTCTCGACGTGTTTTTTCTTGTGGTATTTTTTGTTTGACGACAGCGCGACTCTTTATCGATATTTCATAGCCCGAGAAAATATTTTATTTTTTTTATATCACCTTGACGGCCATCCAAAGAAAAATATCAAAGTTTTCATATGTTTCTAGACGTGTTCTTTCTTGTGGTATTTTTTGTTTTCCGACAGCGCAACTCTTTATCGATATTTCATAGCCCAGGAAATTTTTTATTTTTTTTATGTCACCCTGACGGCCATCCAAAGAAAAATAACAATGGATTCATATGTTTCTCGACGTTTTCTTTCTTGAAGTATTTTTCGTTTTCTGACAGCGTGACTCTTTATCGATATTTCATAGCCCGAGAAAATATTTTATTTTTTTTATATCACCCTGACGGCCATCCAAAGAAAAATAACAATGGTTTTATATGTTTCTCGGCATGTTCTTTCTTGTGGTATTTTTTGTTTTCCGACAGCGCGACTCTTTATCGATATTTCATAGCCCGAGAAAATATATTATTTTTTTTATATCATCCTGACGTCCATTCAAAGGAAAATAAAAACGGCTTCATAGGTTTCTGGATGTGTTTGTTCTTCCTTGAAGTAATTTTTGTTTATCGGAATCCCAACTCTTTATAGATATTTTCCTTACTACGCGAATTGATAACCATGTTATCATTATCTAATAATGTGTAGAGCAATGCTGTGTTGTGCTGGTGAAGAAATTAACAAGGTACTAGCAACCAGAATTCAAATATCTTAAAATATGTTTGGATTCATAATTAATGTATACATAAGTATTTATTCTCTTCCTTTCTTAGCTCATTTCGGCGAAAATTTGGTTTCAATTCATTCATCAATATTTTCACCTCGACTTTTTTAATTTTTGATCACATTCAAATTTTCCTGATCTGTATCCCCAATCAAAATCATGGATTACTTACAATTTCATGAAAGATCACAATGCTTCAAACTATTATTGGGCGAAAACTATTTACGTATTTGTTATTGATCTGGCAACACTGTGTGCAATTCACGCTACATCCGAATGTCAGCGGTCCTCAAGTCTGAAACCGTGGCTGGAAAAGTGTGGCTAACTTCACGTAAATATACGGAAGTACGTGTGTCTTTCTTGAGATTTTCTGCAAAACATAATTTCCTTCATCATCGTGATTATTCATTCATTGTGTATAGTGTGAATTGTCATCCAGATGATATCCATAATATCCATAACGATTTTGAGATATCAAGTAATAATTATTCTCTCTTACGGTGATTGATAATGATCATTGAGATCCAATGAAATTTTCAATGAATATACATACGTATTTTGATCAGAACCATACCGACTGAGCGTAATTTTTATGAACTCAACTTTTGGAGTTCTTCAGCTACCATGCTAGATTTTCCATTTGAATCAAACGGTAGCAAGTGCATTGTTGAATGGTCATTCTATATCCAAGAAGGCTCCAACGTATATTTTGTTTTAATGATTGGCTAGCCGGAGATATAGGCATACTGATGCATTGTAGGAAGGTGATTTGTTGTTTAATCACATTTTGTGTGACCATCCAGTAGATATTTTGTTCATGCAGAAATGATGCCACGTTTTAAATCTAATTTACTCTCCTACCGTTTTGTGTGCATATCTCGATCGATATATTTTTTTAACCATATTGATTTCGTTCACTTCCTGCATTATCATATGCAAAAAATCTGCAAATAATTAGCTTGTCAACAAAATCTACGTTGCAGGTAGCCAATAATATTTTGTATTCAGTTTTTACCACCAATGTTGTTAATTGGTGATTACTGTTTTGCACATTAATGTGGAAGAAATTATTTCTTGTTGGAAAATAGTCACTAATGACAATCATTAAATTGAATGAATGTGAGCAAAACTCAAATATATCGATTATAGAATAAATTGAATGTAGGTATACTTTAAAATAACAGTATTCGATGGTTTTATAGAATAGCAAGAGAAAATAGAAAGAAAAAAGAAGAACACTGCCTTATCGAGCCATAATAATCGATACAGATGGATTCCATCAGCATCACCATAAAGAAAATATATTTTTCAACAATGAGAGATGAAAATACTGTATTCTTCGTGAGTTGAGAGTTTGTCCACAAGCGAAGCGGAGCGAGTGTGGCAATCTCACGTACAAAAAAACGGCTTTCATCTCGAGTATGAAACGCTATTTTTTCAGTAGTCATTGTTTTTTTACAATTCATCACTTCTCCCGTGGAATGTCAAAATTCAAGCAACGAATACTGACAGCTCTGTATAGGTTAGATTTTTGAACTCAAATCAAATGATGAGCAGCGAAAATGAAGTAGAACTGATTCCTCCAGAATTTACTGAAGCCACAAAACAGGCATCTGTCAATTTAATTCCAGAGATATCAAAAAAAAACAAACATTCCATTACTGTACCCATATGCTTCAAATATAACATTTAATCACTGTAACGATATAACTGTGAATAGTGTTAATAATTAAATTATAATTTGGGATTTTGAATATAATTAAACTTAAAGTTTACAATTATGTTGTTAAATATATGTTATAGCCGTAGTAAAAGTATAGTGAAGTTATACACGGAATGCTCATTTCCCACTCGTATGATTTGCAGCATGAGACGTAGACAAACTATCATTAGTGTCAAAAATCCATCAAATTGCTTTTAGTAGATATATTGTCATCGGTGCGCATGATAATGTTCTTTTGTTTCATTTTCATATACATGAGTAGGAAGAAACATATTTATACACTAGCAGGCGGTAAACTTCAATTTACAATTGAAAAATTCCGAGTTGGTAAGTCGGAATTCCGAGATACGAAGTCGGAATTACGAGATATCAAGTCGTAATTCGAAAATAAAATTGGTCTGGACCTTCTACGCCTTCGTAACTAACAGATATTGACGCGTTCTATTTCGACAATGATATCTAACAATAATAAAAACCATGGTAACCAAAGCCTTATAACATTAATTGTTGCATGTTTCTAATAGACGAATATTGTTAACTAGTAGATAAAATATTGTACAATATTTGTGTCATAAATTCATATTACGATAATCGAATGTTTCATCTAATATCGTAATATGAATCTTCACACATTTCGTAAATATCTATTAGTTAACTAAATAACAGAAGAGGACGTATGGGGTTCATTACTACTGACTTGTTCATCAAGGGCCATCATGTTGTTTTTTCATAAAATACAGTATGATATTCTCAACGTTCCAAGGTTAATTGAAAGTGTATAAAAAAACTCACGTAGAGGTAGCCACGATGAGTGAATGCCAAGAAAAACACCAAACAACAAAACCGAACTTGTCCACATTATGCAGGCGTTGAATTATTTTTTGAAAACTGGAAACGACAATAACCAGGTGGTAATCAAGTATTTTAGTAGATGTAATGCTGCAGAATACTTTTATATATAGAACATTAATTATTCCCCTCTACTGCCGAAGATCACCCCACTATTACAACTGGCACGAGTTTTGTGATTTTCTTGTTTTTCACGTTATTTACTTGAAAGACTCAAGAGTTCTGATAATATGAGAAAAAACATTGTGAGCACACCAAAGTGTATATAGATATTTGAACATTTGCAATAGTCCAATAATCATAGACTTGGTGCCAAAACTGAAGAATGAATTGTAACACTATGAAACTGGCACATGACTTCTTGATATCATGCTTAGTTGAAAAAAAATTGTTTACCAAAAAATCAGGGATGGAACATACAAAATTTTCGAATTCAATAAAAAAAAATGGAGTGTTCTTGGAAAGTAGAAAATATATCGGAAAACGGCTTCGATAGCATAAATGGAATCACAAGGTAGTCCTGTAATACTTTTTGTAGGCTAGGTTAGGTTTGGTTCGGTGAGGATTTTGCTCATATTTGAAGCAAAGTAATCTTTTTGAGCTCTAGAACGGTGTTAATCGTCCTACAATTGCGATGAAGAATATCTACTATTGTAGATAGGACGTGAGAATATTCATGAGTATAATGAGAATTATGAGGATGGCAAGTGCTACTTAATCTACATGAGCTATTCTCTTCATATCTGCAGTCGAAACTTAATCCAAACAAGCCACTTCTTCAACAGTTTCAGTAAATGCTTTAGAAACTGTCTTGAACGGTCGATTTCTTTCTGATGGTGCATATTTTTTGGAAATGGATGAAACAGCAATGCGAGGAATCGAAACTTTCCGAACTGTTCCTCGATTTTGATTTCATTGGAGAATATGAAATGATACTTCGACTTCCGCCAGTTTATCAAGATTTCTGCATGAAAATTCTCTTTGTCTTCTCACAGAAATCAATGTTTCCAGCCCTGCTGGAGTAAAAAGACATCAAACCTATGGCAAAATATATCTGTATTACAATAATACAAATTCCTCACTTTTGTGACATCCTTTTAGACCAATGTCGTTTCAGGTTGATATGTAGACAGACATCATTCTTCAACATAAATTTTGATTCCATTGTTCTGGCATATTTCCAATTCGTAGTATCTTCTTTAAGCTGTGACCAACATATTATTTATTGATTCAACATAATATGGTGATTGCTGAATGCACAATATATATGGCTTGATATAAAATACAGTACTGATCGGTGTTTTTAATGAGAAAATAGGAAAAATAGTTGACATAGGTAGTCGAATTTATCTTATTTGTTTTTGCTATAAAACCTTAACAACATGCTCATTACTCTTGGGTGAACTTAAATCAAATTTTTAGGATTTCATTGTTCATATGTTTGAATTTGGTTTTTTCAATATATTTTTCTGGATATTTACTAGTACTTGAAGTTTCTTTGACAAAATTTTACAGCCCAAAGTCTTTGTTGACATGACTAAAATAAAAAATCATTCCCTGAACTCAGCTTAGAATAAAATAAAATAACCAAAAGTACTCACTTGGACATGTTCTTTACAAAAACATTAATTTCCGCTTTTCACAAAGGGTTTATTCACTGCCTCGAACTACCTACTTTTGATGACGCGCTTCATCTTTAGGTGCATAAAAAAATAGTTTATTTGAATTTTCACTGTTGTGCAGAGAACTGGGTAAGAAGCACTTTGTATACATTTTCACGGTTATTGAAGGAAAACAGAAATTACTTAATAAGGCAAACAACAAAACTTTGATATTAAAAACACATTAACCTCAGAAAATATCGCCATAACTTCAGAACCACCTGCTATAAACCCATACAACCCCATATTTTTGAGAAACACTCTTCCACTGAAATTCAATGGGGGGAAAATATAAAGGATGTTTCATTTAAAAAAATATAACTTCGATGAGTCAATCATTTATCGGGCACTTTGTACATTTTGTTCAATTAGTCCCATGATTTCACTTTTGTGCCATACTGGAGTTTTCGAGTAATTAATAAAGAAGTATTTTTTTTTCTGAAAGACTTTATCACTCTAAGACAGCTAGAACACATGCTTATGGAAAAAAAAATTTTTTTTTTAGTCTCTAGGTACAATACCACTGGCAACTTCTACACACACATACTGTACCTATACCAATCAATCCAAGAACCAGTTTTACAACTCCAAATTGTATTTACTCCACATTTACTTCATAATACGAGAATGAAAATGAAACATTTGCATAATTAATACACATATTATAACGTTTCGATGATCCTTTTGGAGGTCAAATTGCGGTTAATTGATGAATTGAAAAAAACTCGCTCATTGACATTGGTAGAATATACTTGTTCATTTATATTGAATTATATTACCTTTTCCGTTGTTTTCAAGAACTTGATTTAGTCTGCATGAGGTGATTCCTTTTTTGTGTATGGAATAAGTTGATAAGACATTCTAGTGTCTCATCCGGTATCAGGTCGACAAACGATTTTATGGAACGAGATGGTAGGTATCTGAATCAGTATTTTTACGAGCCCTTAATCCCTACATTTACGGTCGGAATTGCAGTGATTTCCCGCAGAGGTTAACTAATGTATTTGGTTCCAAATCTTTAATAAATCGAACACCGACCGTTGATAATTTCGAATGATAATGAAAATAAATTAAATTGATCCACTATGCAGGTACACCAGCGATGGTATTGAATCGTTCGTTCATTGGTCAAATTTAGATCAAGAAAATGTAGATCTAAGTAATGTGATAACTGTTTACCCGGTTCTGATGGTATTCAAACAAAAATTATGGTAGTGACCGCTAAAAAGTATGTACCATATAGGAAAAAACTTTATTATTGGAGTATTGGAAAAAATATTTTGGGGAATACATTGCAATTTGCTTTCCTTTTTCTCGACTTATGATGAAACTTAAAAAATGAAATCAGAATTTTTGCGTTTTTTATTATTTTTTGTTCACGTATCGACTTGTAAATCATACACTTTTCATCAAACGGAAGTGTCATTTTTACACACTTTGTGAATATCTACAAATGGCTTTTTTCCTTGTTTTAGACCCATGATGACTTTATCGAAACAAATCTCAAATTTTGGCGGCTTTTAATTATTTTTCACTTTCATACGGACTTAGTCGAAAGTTTATGCATCTTCACACATCTTGTGATAATTTCTGAGTGGCTTTTTTACTCGTTCTCGACTCATGATGAGATTAACGAAAGGAATCTCGAGTTTTCTTGGATTTCAATTATTTTTCGCTCCCAAATCGATTTTCCCAGTAGGGGAGACTAGGGAGGCTTGATACTGTGGGAGGTATGATACACGTTTAAATTAACCACCCAAAATATTGCGCCATTACTAGAATTGGCAACAGCTGAGTCCTTGCACGTGGCCGTTACACTAATATCAGTTTGTGTTCGTTAAGCGCAAAGGTAACTTGTCGGTGACAAAAAATCGGAAGTGGGTGAATATTTTGAACATTTTGTAAAGGTAAGTGTATATCTTTTGCAGACAACTGTTTCAGAATATCATGTTTATTCAATATATATGAGGTAATATATAGATTTAGCTTCAATTTATGATATGATTCAGATTCGCAATATAATTAGAGTTTTCCTAATACGAAGTTTTGTAAAATATTCCACATAAAGGAGGCTTGATACATGTTATGTGGGGGAGACCTGATAAATGTATCATGCCTCCCGTAATAGTGGCATTTAAACAATAATATATTCCTTATCACTTCAGATGCCATTTAAATGGAAAAAGAAAACAAATAGAACAGTATCATCGCCTGAAATAGCTGTTTCACTCACTGAAGAGCATACCCAGAGGGAACCTACACCAGAAGTAGAAGCAGCACTTGTTGAACATTACACATCAGAACCAATACCATCAACTTTATAGATCATACAAACCATACACAGGAATCTGATTTTGGACAGATTATGCATGAGAGGACACTTGAGGACATACGATCACTTCCTCAGGCCCCGCCAAGGAAACAGTACAGCTCAAATAGGAAACCAACAAAAACTAAAATTCTAACTGACACACCTAACATGGAGGAAATTGAAAGAATGCATGAAAAAACACAGGAAAATAAACAGGGGGCGCAAAATAAAAAGAAGAACGTTAAAAGAAAAATTATGGACGATTCAGTAAATAAGACAAAAAACAAAGGTAAAATGAACAAGTAACAAAAGAATATTTTTGACGAAGATTCTCACACATCAGAGGAGCCAAAATTCGACGAATCATCTGATGAGCTCACTAATAGATGAACAAATTGAGAAGGGAATAGAAGAAGAAAATTTTTGTTGCAGTAGTAAATGTAAATGATTTCGTGCTAGTACGATTTGCCAAGTCTCACAAAAAATCGAGGATGAATGTTTTATAAATTTTATGCGTCGCAAAAAACCTGCTTTCCATTTTGTATATCCTGATGTAGAAGATGAATTTTTTGGAAGATGTCATTAAACTACCACCACCGAGTTTTGTAGGTGGGACTACCAGATCTTCAAAAAAGTTGAGATTTCCCATTAATTTTTCAAAATACAATAATGTAAAAGTTTTGCATAGTAGTTTGTAATGTTTTCAAGAATAAAAAATGTTTTGTAAATAATTTGTCGGGTTTACTCCCTTACCCAAAACAATTCAAAGTGCTAAATGATTTAGATTATTCAAAATTTTAAAGTTTTAGAGGTAAAAGCTGCTCTAAATAAAGTAATGTCTATAAAAATTGTGAAAACCTAGTCACATATCAAAGCACCCATATATTGTCTCAAAGCTCCCTCTCCTTCACTATGAGAGGACTGATACACTATGGATATGTTAGTAAAACAGTTAATAACTTAATGCACATTCTAAACTGACATCTGCAAAGTATCCGAAATTGACTGCAACTTCTTCAGTTGTGTGGGATCCCAATTAGAGAATTTGCACTTTTCATTTTTCGGAAGCTTATGCGTTTTTACACATCTTGTGAAAACTTCCAGATGACTTTTTTCCTTGTTCTCGGCTCATGATGCAATTAATGAAACCAATCTCGAGTTTTCTCGGTTTCCAATACTTTTGGCTTGCATTCCGATTTTTCAAGAATTTACTTTTCAGGTTTCGAAAGATTATGCATCTTTACACATCCTGTGAAAATTAATAGATTGCTTTTTTCCTTGTTCTCGACTTATGTTGAAATTAACGAACGAATCTCGAACTTTCATAGTTTTCAATTATTTTTCGCTTTCGTACAAATTTTGGAATTTTCCACTTTTCATAAACCGAAAGTGTATGCATTCTAACATATTTGGCATACAGTTTGGCTTTCAAAGTGACAAAGGCACTAATGACGCAATTTTCACTTTCATGGAAAATGTTTATACTGGAATCAATGGTGGGGAGGTTGCTGCTGCAGTATTTTGTGATTTTTCGAAAGCTTTCGACTGTGTTGACCACGAAATACTGCGAAAACTTCCTTATTATGGTTTCAGAGGAGTGATACTGAGCTGGTTCAGCTCATATTTATCAGGTCGTAGTCAAATGGTGAAAACCAACCATCGCTCAGAAATAGGGAAAATATGTAATGGTGTGCCTCAAAGTTCAATACTAGTGCCAACACTATTCCTATTATATATAAACGATTTGACGAGTATAGACATCGTAGGAAAATTCACCTTATTTGCAGACGATACTACCATTTTTTGGCATTTTGACAATCCAAATGATTTGGAAAAAATCATATCTACTGATATGAAGAAAGTCAAAAATTGGTGTGACTCAAATCGTCTTTCTCTTAATATTTCGAAAACTAATATAGGAATGCTCATTTCCCACTCGTATGATTTGCAGCATGAGACGTAGACAAACTATCATTAGTGTCAAAAATCCATCAAATTGCTTTTAGTAGATATATTGTCATCGGTGCGCATGATAATGTTCTTTTGTTTCATTTTCATATACATGAGTAGGAAGAAACATATTTATACACTAGCAGGCGGTAAACTTCAATTTACAATTGAAAAATTCCGAGTTGGTAAGTCGGAATTCCGAGATACGAAGTCGGAATTACGAGATATCAAGTCGTAATTCGAAAATAAAATTGGTCTGGACCTTCTACGCCTTCGTAACTAACAGATATTGACGCGTTCTATTTCGACAATGATATCTAACAATAATAAAAACCATGGTAACCAAAGCCTTATAACATTAATTGTTGCATGTTTCTAATAGACGAATATTGTTAACTAGTAGAAATAACAGAAGAGGACGTATGGGGTTCATTACTACTGACTTGTTCATCAAGGGCCATCATGTTGTTTTTTCATAAAATACAGTATGATATTCTCAACGTTCCAAGGTTAATTGAAAGTGTATAAAAAAACTCACGTAGAGGTAGCCACGATGAGTGAATGCCAAGAAAAACACCAAACAACAAAACCGAACTTGTCCACATTATGCAGGCGTTGAATTATTTTTTGAAAACTGGAAACGACAATAACCAGGTGGTAATCAAGTATTTTAGTAGATGTAATGCTGCAGAATACTTTTATATATAGAACATTAATTATTCCCCTCTACTGCCGAAGATCACCCCACTATTACAACTGGCACGAGTTTTGTGATTTTCTTGTTTTTCACGTTATTTACTTGAAAGACTCAAGAGTTCTGATAATATGAGAAAAAACATTGTGAGCACACCAAAGTGTATATAGATATTTGAACATTTGCAATAGTCCAATAATCATAGACTTGGTGCCAAAACTGAAGAATGAATTGTAACACTATGAAACTGGCACATGACTTCTTGATATCATGCTTAGTTGAAAAAAAATTGTTTACCAAAAAATCAGGGATGGAACATACAAAATTTTCGAATTCAATAAAAAAAAATGGAGTGTTCTTGGAAAGTAGAAAATATATCGGAAAACGGCTTCGATAGCATAAATGGAATCACAAGGTAGTCCTGTAATACTTTTTGTAGGCTAGGTTAGGTTTGGTTCGGTGAGGATTTTGCTCATATTTGAAGCAAAGTAATCTTTTTGAGCTCTAGAACGGTGTTAATCGTCCTACAATTGCGATGAAGAATATCTACTATTGTAGATAGGACGTGAGAATATTCATGAGTATAATGAGAATTATGAGGATGGCAAGTGCTACTTAATCTACATGAGCTATTCTCTTCATATCTGCAGTCGAAACTTAATCCAAACAAGCCACTTCTTCAACAGTTTCAGTAAATGCTTTAGAAACTGTCTTGAACGGTCGATTTCTTTCTGATGGTGCATATTTTTTGGAAATGGATGAAACAGCAATGCGAGGAATCGAAACTTTCCGAACTGTTCCTCGATTTTGATTTCATTGGAGAATATGAAATGATACTTCGACTTCCGCCAGTTTATCAAGATTTCTGCATGAAAATTCTCTTTGTCTTCTCACAGAAATCAATGTTTCCAGCCCTGCTGGAGTAAAAAGACATCAAACCTATGGCAAAATATATCTGTATTACAATAATACAAATTCCTCACTTTTGTGACATCCTTTTAGACCAATGTCGTTTCAGGTTGATATGTAGACAGACATCATTCTTCAACATAAATTTTGATTCCATTGTTCTGGCATATTTCCAATTCGTAGTATCTTCTTTAAGCTGTGACCAACATATTATTTATTGATTCAACATAATATGGTGATTGCTGAATGCACAATATATATGGCTTGATATAAAATACAGTACTGATCGGTGTTTTTAATGAGAAAATAGGAAAAATAGTTGACATAGGTAGTCGAATTTATCTTATTTGTTTTTGCTATAAAACCTTAACAACATGCTCATTACTCTTGGGTGAACTTAAATCAAATTTTTAGGATTTCATTGTTCATATGTTTGAATTTGGTTTTTTCAATATATTTTTCTGGATATTTACTAGTACTTGAAGTTTCTTTGACAAAATTTTACAGCCCAAAGTCTTTGTTGACATGACTAAAATAAAAAATCATTCCCTGAACTCAGCTTAGAATAAAATAAAATAACCAAAAGTACTCACTTGGACATGTTCTTTACAAAAACATTAATTTCCGCTTTTCACAAAGGGTTTATTCACTGCCTCGAACTACCTACTTTTGATGACGCGCTTCATCTTTAGGTGCATAAAAAAATAGTTTATTTGAATTTTCACTGTTGTGCAGAGAACTGGGTAAGAAGCACTTTGTATACATTTTCACGGTTATTGAAGGAAAACAGAAATTACTTAATAAGGCAAACAACAAAACTTTGATATTAAAAACACATTAACCTCAGAAAATATCGCCATAACTTCAGAACCACCTGCTATAAACCCATACAACCCCATATTTTTGAGAAACACTCTTCCACTGAAATTCAATGGGGGGAAAATATAAAGGATGTTTCATTTAAAAAAATATAACTTCGATGAGTCAATCATTTATCGGGCACTTTGTACATTTTGTTCAATTAGTCCCATGATTTCACTTTTGTGCCATACTGGAGTTTTCGAGTAATTAATAAAGAAGTATTTTTTTTTCTGAAAGACTTTATCACTCTAAGACAGCTAGAACACATGCTTATGGAAAAAAAAATTTTTTTTTTAGTCTCTAGGTACAATACCACTGGCAACTTCTACACACACATACTGTACCTATACCAATCAATCCAAGAACCAGTTTTACAACTCCAAATTGTATTTACTCCACATTTACTTCATAATACGAGAATGAAAATGAAACATTTGCATAATTAATACACATATTATAACGTTTCGATGATCCTTTTGGAGGTCAAATTGCGGTTAATTGATGAATTGAAAAAAACTCGCTCATTGACATTGGTAGAATATACTTGTTCATTTATATTGAATTATATTACCTTTTCCGTTGTTTTCAAGAACTTGATTTAGTCTGCATGAGGTGATTCCTTTTTTGTGTATGGAATAAGTTGATAAGACATTCTAGTGTCTCATCCGGTATCAGGTCGACAAACGATTTTATGGAACGAGATGGTAGGTATCTGAATCAGTATTTTTACGAGCCCTTAATCCCTACATTTACGGTCGGAATTGCAGTGATTTCCCGCAGAGGTTAACTAATGTATTTGGTTCCAAATCTTTAATAAATCGAACACCGACCGTTGATAATTTCGAATGATAATGAAAATAAATTAAATTGATCCACTATGCAGGTACACCAGCGATGGTATTGAATCGTTCGTTCATTGGTCAAATTTAGATCAAGAAAATGTAGATCTAAGTAATGTGATAACTGTTTACCCGGTTCTGATGGTATTCAAACAAAAATTATGGTAGTGACCGCTAAAAAGTATGTACCATATAGGAAAAAACTTTATTATTGGAGTATTGGAAAAAATATTTTGGGGAATACATTGCAATTTGCTTTCCTTTTTCTCGACTTATGATGAAACTTAAAAAATGAAATCAGAATTTTTGCGTTTTTTATTATTTTTTGTTCACGTATCGACTTGTAAATCATACACTTTTCATCAAACGGAAGTGTCATTTTTACACACTTTGTGAATATCTACAAATGGCTTTTTTCCTTGTTTTAGACCCATGATGACTTTATCGAAACAAATCTCAAATTTTGGCGGCTTTTAATTATTTTTCACTTTCATACGGACTTAGTCGAAAGTTTATGCATCTTCACACATCTTGTGATAATTTCTGAGTGGCTTTTTTACTCGTTCTCGACTCATGATGAGATTAACGAAAGGAATCTCGAGTTTTCTTGGATTTCAATTATTTTTCGCTCCCAAATCGATTTTCCCAGTAGGGGAGACTAGGGAGGCTTGATACTGTGGGAGGTATGATACACGTTTAAATTAACCACCCAAAATATTGCGCCATTACTAGAATTGGCAACAGCTGAGTCCTTGCACGTGGCCGTTACACTAATATCAGTTTGTGTTCGTTAAGCGCAAAGGTAACTTGTCGGTGACAAAAAATCGGAAGTGGGTGAATATTTTGAACATTTTGTAAAGGTAAGTGTATATCTTTTGCAGACAACTGTTTCAGAATATCATGTTTATTCAATATATATGAGGTAATATATAGATTTAGCTTCAATTTATGATATGATTCAGATTCGCAATATAATTAGAGTTTTCCTAATACGAAGTTTTGTAAAATATTCCACATAAAGGAGGCTTGATACATGTTATGTGGGGGAGACCTGATAAATGTATCATGCCTCCCGTAATAGTGGCATTTAAACAATAATATATTCCTTATCACTTCAGATGCCATTTAAATGGAAAAAGAAAACAAATAGAACAGTATCATCGCCTGAAATAGCTGTTTCACTCACTGAAGAGCATACCCAGAGGGAACCTACACCAGAAGTAGAAGCAGCACTTGTTGAACATTACACATCAGAACCAATACCATCAACTTTATAGATCATACAAACCATACACAGGAATCTGATTTTGGACAGATTATGCATGAGAGGACACTTGAGGACATACGATCACTTCCTCAGGCCCCGCCAAGGAAACAGTACAGCTCAAATAGGAAACCAACAAAAACTAAAATTCTAACTGACACACCTAACATGGAGGAAATTGAAAGAATGCATGAAAAAACACAGGAAAATAAACAGGGGGCGCAAAATAAAAAGAAGAACGTTAAAAGAAAAATTATGGACGATTCAGTAAATAAGACAAAAAACAAAGGTAAAATGAACAAGTAACAAAAGAATATTTTTGACGAAGATTCTCACACATCAGAGGAGCCAAAATTCGACGAATCATCTGATGAGCTCACTAATAGATGAACAAATTGAGAAGGGAATAGAAGAAGAAAATTTTTGTTGCAGTAGTAAATGTAAATGATTTCGTGCTAGTACGATTTGCCAAGTCTCACAAAAAATCGAGGATGAATGTTTTATAAATTTTATGCGTCGCAAAAAACCTGCTTTCCATTTTGTATATCCTGATGTAGAAGATGAATTTTTTGGAAGATGTCATTAAACTACCACCACCGAGTTTTGTAGGTGGGACTACCAGATCTTCAAAAAAGTTGAGATTTCCCATTAATTTTTCAAAATACAATAATGTAAAAGTTTTGCATAGTAGTTTGTAATGTTTTCAAGAATAAAAAATGTTTTGTAAATAATTTGTCGGGTTTACTCCCTTACCCAAAACAATTCAAAGTGCTAAATGATTTAGATTATTCAAAATTTTAAAGTTTTAGAGGTAAAAGCTGCTCTAAATAAAGTAATGTCTATAAAAATTGTGAAAACCTAGTCACATATCAAAGCACCCATATATTGTCTCAAAGCTCCCTCTCCTTCACTATGAGAGGACTGATACACTATGGATATGTTAGTAAAACAGTTAATAACTTAATGCACATTCTAAACTGACATCTGCAAAGTATCCGAAATTGACTGCAACTTCTTCAGTTGTGTGGGATCCCAATTAGAGAATTTGCACTTTTCATTTTTCGGAAGCTTATGCGTTTTTACACATCTTGTGAAAACTTCCAGATGACTTTTTTCCTTGTTCTCGGCTCATGATGCAATTAATGAAACCAATCTCGAGTTTTCTCGGTTTCCAATACTTTTGGCTTGCATTCCGATTTTTCAAGAATTTACTTTTCAGGTTTCGAAAGATTATGCATCTTTACACATCCTGTGAAAATTAATAGATTGCTTTTTTCCTTGTTCTCGACTTATGTTGAAATTAACGAACGAATCTCGAACTTTCATAGTTTTCAATTATTTTTCGCTTTCGTACAAATTTTGGAATTTTCCACTTTTCATAAACCGAAAGTGTATGCATTCTAACATATTTGGCATACAGTTTGGCTTTCAAAGTGACAAAGGCACTAATGACGCAATTTTCACTTTCATGGAAAATGTTTATACTGGAATCAATGGTGGGGAGGTTGCTGCTGCAGTATTTTGTGATTTTTCGAAAGCTTTCGACTGTGTTGACCACGAAATACTGCGAAAACTTCCTTATTATGGTTTCAGAGGAGTGATACTGAGCTGGTTCAGCTCATATTTATCAGGTCGTAGTCAAATGGTGAAAACCAACCATCGCTCAGAAATAGGGAAAATATGTAATGGTGTGCCTCAAAGTTCAATACTAGTGCCAACACTATTCCTATTATATATAAACGATTTGACGAGTATAGACATCGTAGGAAAATTCACCTTATTTGCAGACGATACTACCATTTTTTGGCATTTTGACAATCCAAATGATTTGGAAAAAATCATATCTACTGATATGAAGAAAGTCAAAAATTGGTGTGACTCAAATCGTCTTTCTCTTAATATTTCGAAAACTAATATAGTAACTTTCAGATGAGAGCTTGTCAAGATACCGCTCGAGAATGATATTATTGAAAACAAAAACAGTATAAAATTTTTAGGATTGCATATTGATTGTAAATTAAAATTTGAAGATCATATTCGTGCCCTATGTAACAAAATATCATCTGGTTGTTATGCAGTTCGAGTGGTCGCAAATGAGCGTTTATCAGCAGCTAAGACTGTTTATTACTCTCTGGTGGACTCTCACCTGAGATATGGAATTCCATTTTGGGGCGTATGTAGTGGTTATCTACTGCAAAATATTCTAGTTCTGCAAAAACTAGCCATAAGATATATGTGCATGCAAATCAAAACGTAGAGACTCTTGCAGAATACTTTTTTCTACTCATGGGATTTTAACGGTGATTTCAATTTTTATGATGGAATCATATGGATAAATTTCCATCATCACCATCCCATTATCTAACAAGACAATCCAGCAATATTAAGTTGACGATACCAATGATATCAGTCATAAAGGATTCAATTATTTACAATGGCTGTAAAATGTACAATCACCTGCCAAATGAAATAACACAAATACAGTCAGTCTTAAGAACACTTTAGGAAGGCTGTGAAATGTTTTTTAAGTAGTAGACCTTATTATAATATACAAGAATTTTATAATGATGACTTTTAACTATACTCGATGTGATTATTATTTTGAATATATTTTTATGAACTGACTTGTTAAGTTGAGTCAAACTTATGTACTGTAAAATATTTATTTTTTGCTCCTTGAAACAAGTATATCACATAATACCATTTCGTATCCGAAATGTCTTTCTGGGGTGCTCTCTAATCTGTCACCGATCCACCTGTGAGCAATTGAAGTAGTCTTCTCGGAGAACGATGACGAACATCGAGACCTCGCGTGTATACAACCGTGATAACCTGGACTGCACTGATGAGGTACGATATTCCGAAACCGGTCTGTAGTTGGCTCTCCGTTTGAATCAGGCGAAGTCCTGCTGTTTGTTTCATAGAGCTCTTGCAAAGTTGTTCCTTCAAAGTAAGGATCTTTGCACATATGTCTGACAGATGTAATTCAATATCTGTCGAGGTATCAGCAAGAGAAGTAGTTGTTTTCTGTTGGACATATGACATACATACTATACAAAGTTATAGTCACTTCTTGAAGGATTGTAGTTATTTTGTGGGGTTGCAGCTGCTTTTCAAACTCTTTTTTACTTTATTGTGAGAGCTTTCGAAATTATTTAATTTCTTCTTCAGTCACTCTAAAAGAATAGGTATAACTGCTAATGAATATATCAAATAAAGGTACTTACAGTATATGAGTATAAGATAAAATAACATTCAGAATAATAAATGGTTTCAATATATATATAGTCCAATAAAATGTTCCTTCTTGTTATATATATATATATATATATATATATATATATATGTTCAGATAGGTTTCCGCGGTCAGATATTTGAAAACTAAAAGTTCGGGTTGAACCGCGTCTAGAATTTGTTGCAATTCGACGTTTCGGCTCCGATTTTGGAGCCATTTTCAAGAACTGAAAAGGAAAGAAAATTAATAAAAGGTTGAAACGTAATTCTACGCTAAGGTCTCAATCTGCCTACTCCTCAGGTATAATCACGTTAGGTTTTTGTAACTTGACGTCGGGGTCTCAATCTGCCTACTCCCCATGTCTCGTCACTGGTTCTCTCTAAGGTCTCAATTTGCCTACTCCTTCGAGAGAACTGAGGAATTGTGGGTTGTGTGCGGGAATTTGGTTGGCGCTAGGTGAGCTGTGTGCGGAAAATGGGTTGGTGGGAGGCTTCCAGGTATTGTGAAGTCTACGTCCGTCGTCGCGAGTGTTGAGGCAATTGGGGCGCTTCTCTATCTCAAGGGCTTCTCGGATGATCCTGGTTTGCAGAGTTTTCTCGGTGGAAAGTGTTTTTGTGTTATTGAAGTCTATTTTGTGACCTGTGTCTTCTCGATGTTTATAAAGTGCGGAAGTGGAAGATGCCTGACGCACAGCAAGTTCGTGTTCGTAGACTCTGGAAGTTACTCGTCTGTTAGTCTGGCCAATATAAGTTCTCGGGCAGTCTGAACATGGTATTTCATATATACCTTGAGAATCGTTTGGTATTGTGTGGAAGATCTGAGGAATTTGGATATTTGGTTGTTGGCCGTGAATATTGTTTTTATCTCGTGTTTTCTCAAGATATAACTGATTTTGTCTGTCACACCTTTGATGTATGGTAGGAAAGCTTTGTGAGGCTGAATACTCTCTAGTGGATCATTGGATCACGCACCCCCCGTATCTACGGATTACCAAAAATACACAAGCCTGATATCCCACTCCGATCTATCGTCAGTGCCTTTGGATCACCAACCCAGAACCTCGCCGAGTATCTGGCGAGTACTCTTCACCCACGAGCAGAAGAAGCTTCATCCTACGTGAAAAATTCATTCCACTTCTTAGACCTTCTCAAATCCTATAGAATCCAGAACACCGATATCCTAGTGAGCTTCGATATTGTCTCCCTCTTCACAAACATTCCCCTAACGGGCCCACACGGCCATTACAGCCACGTCCACTATAAATACAGTTCCTCAACCCACAATTCCTCAGTTCTCTCGAAGGAGTAAGCAGATTGAGACCTTAGAGAGAACCAGTGACGAAACATGGGGAGTAGGCAGATTGAGACCTCAGCGTAGAATTACGTTTCAACCTTTTACTAATTTCCTGGCCGTGTGCAATGTATTGGTGCGAGGTGAACTATGGGCGGGAACTGAATTGGCGCTAGATGAGCTGTGTGCGGGAATTTGGTTGGCGCTAGGTGAGCTGTGTGCGGAAAATG
Source organism: Chrysolina americana (assembly GCA_958502065.1). Taxonomy (NCBI): domain Eukaryota; kingdom Metazoa; phylum Arthropoda; class Insecta; order Coleoptera; family Chrysomelidae; genus Chrysolina; species Chrysolina americana. The sequence goes on along the minus strand of OY293417.1, from coordinate 15,162,693 downwards.
GGTTGGTGGGAAATGTGTTGATGTGTGCAATGAGAGGCTTCCAGGTATTGGGAAGTCTACGTCCGTCGTCGCGAGTGTTGAGGCAATTGGGTCGCTTCTCTATCTCAAGGGCTTCTCGGATGATCCTGGTTTGCAGAGATTTCTCGGTGGAAAGTGTTTTTGTGTTATTGAAGTCTATTTTGTGACCTGTGTCTTCTCGATGCTTATAAAGTGTGGAAGTGGAAGATGCCTGACGCACAGCAAGTTCGTGTTCGTAGACTCTGGAAGTTACTCGTCTGTTAGTCTGGCCAATATAAGTTCTCGGGCAGTCTGAACATGGTATTTCATATATACCTTGAGAATCGTTTGGTATTGGATGAGGTACGATATTCCGAAATCGGTCTGTAGTTGGCTCTCCGTTTGAATCAGGCAAAGTCCTGCTGTTTGTATCAGAGAGTTCTTGCAAAGTTGTTCCTTCAAAGTAAGGATCTTTGCACATATGTCTGACAGATATAATTCAATATCTGCCTAGGTATCAGCCAGAGAAGTAGTTGTTTGCTGTTGGACAATGCCATACATACTATACAAAGTTATAGTCACTTCTTAAGGGATTGTTATCGACTGTTTTACAGTCACTGGAACATTATTTGCTCCTTGAAACAAGTATATCACATATACCATTTCGTATCCGAAATGTCTGGGGTGCTCTCTAATCTGTCACCGAGGTGAATCCTGTGAGCAATTGCAGTATTCCTCTCGGAGGACGATGACGAACATCGGGACCTCGCGTGTATACAACCGTGATAACCTTGACTGCACTGATGAGGTACGATATTCCGAAACCGGTCTGTAGTTGGCTCTTCGTTTGAATCAGGCAAAGTCCTGCTGTTTGTTTCAGAGAGCTCTTGCAAAGTTGTTCCTTCAAAGTAAGGATCTTTGCACATATGTCTGACAGATATAATTCAATATCTGCCTAGGTATCAGCCAGAGAAGTAGTTGTTTGCTGTTGGACAATGCCATACATACTATACAAAGTTATAGTCACTTCTTAAGGGATTGTTATCGACTGTTTTACAGTCACTGGAACATTATTTGCTCCTTGAAACAAGTATATCACATATACCATTTCGTATCCGAAATGTCTGGGGTGCTCTCTAATCTGTCACCGAGGTGAATCCTGTGAGCAATTGCAGTATTCCTCTCGGAGGACGATGACGAACATCGGGACCTCGCGTGTATACAACCGTGATAACCTTGACTGCACTGATGAGGTACGATATTCCGAAACCGGTCTGTAGTTGGCTCTCCGTTTGAATCAGGCAAAGTCCTGCTGTTTGTTTCAGAGAGCTCTTGCAAAGTTGTTCCTTCAAAGTAAGGATCTTTGCACATATGTCTGACAGATATAATTCAATATCTGCCTAGGTATCAGCCAGAGAAGTAGTTGTTTGCTGTTGGACAATGCCATACATACTATACAAAGTTATAGTCACTTCTTAAGGGATTGTTATCGACTGTTTTACAGTCACTGGAACATTATTTGCTCCTTGAAACAAGTATATCACATATACCATTTCGTATCCGAAATGTCTGGGGTGCTCTCTAATCTGTCACCGAGGTGAATCCTGTGAGCAATTGCAGTATTCCTCTCGGAGGACGATGACGAACATCGGGACCTCGCGTGTATA